>AWOL01S0262251.1:8356-24813 GCA_000715115.1 Nicotiana otophora
ATTTCTATTGTAATATTATTGACCAATAGTGAGTGTCAAAGTCGATCTCTCGTCACTACTTCTTCGAGATTAGGCTTGATACTTACTGGGTACACGTTATTTACGTACTCATGCTACACTTGCTGCACTTTTTGTGCAGGACCTGAGACAGGTACTATCGGAGGACCTACCAGAGCGCACCCACATTCTCTAAAGGCTTAGTGGTGAGCTGCCTTTCTGAGCCGTTCTACAGCAACTAGTACCTCTTCTTGTATTTGTATTTGTATTCTGTCTATTTTATTTCAGACATGTCACGACCTAAAATCTCACCCGTCGTGATGGCGCCTATCTCAATACTAGGCAAGCCGAAAATCTCAATAAACCACAATTTCTCTCAAGATTGAAAATATAATATTTAAATACAATATAAACACTCCCCAAAACCTGGTGTCACTGAGTACATGAGCATCTAATATGAATACAAGTCTCGAAAATATAGTCTATAATAGTCTGAGACCAAATACAGTGAACAAAGAGATAGAGAATGAGAGACAAGGTCTGCGGAACACGCCAGCTACCTCAAAATTTTCTGAAATTCAACCGCGCGAAAGGATCAACTCCTGCTATGTTCGGGAACACTTGGATTTGTACACGAAAAACAGGGTGTAGTATGAGTACAACCAACTCAACAAGTAACAATAATAAATAAGGAACTGAAGATAATAACGAGCTATACAGTTATGGTTCACTTCCAGTAAATCCAGCAAAGAATAGACATGCTATCAAATCTGGCAGTTTAATGTCAAATCAATTTTTATACAGTTCCTGTTCATGTAATCCGTATATCAACAATCTTTCAGAGATTTCACAACAATGACAGATAGCAACTAAGTGAAACAACAAATGGAAATCAAGTACAACCTCTTAGGACTACAATCACTCTCTGGGCTCCCAGCCCTCATCCCTCACTCTCAATGGGTACATACGCTCACTGGGGGTGTACAGACTCATGAGGGGCTCCTACAGCCCAAGCTCTATAAGCACATACAACTCACGTGTTGTACGGATAACTCAAGTGCCATAATATAAATATATGGATTCGTACGGCCAACTCACGTGCAATAATAATTTAAGGACCCGCACGACCAACTCATGTGTTGTACGGCCAACTCACATGCAATAATAAGCCAGTAAGGCCTGCTGCAGGCGGGCAGCGCCGATCCATAAAATATCCTCACAATCAGGCCCCCGACCTCCCTCAGTTATAAATCTCTCCAGTCTCTCGGGCTCTCAATAATAATGAATCAGCCCAAACAACAAAGATATGATGTATCAATAATAATAACAGAGACTGAGATAAAACGTGCAAGTAAAAACTAAGACTGAGTAAATATAGCATTTAGCAGGCAATTCAACAAGTATACGACCTTTGTGGGTCCCAACAGTACTATCACATAGCCTAAGCATGATATCTAATATGATTTACAGTCAAATTTTATCAACACATAGAGGGCATATAGCTAACATCAAATTATTCAACTTTACAGTTTCCCGGGACTGACCAAGTCATAATCCCCTCGGTGCACGCCCACACGCTCGTCACCTAGCATGTGCGTCACCTCTAAAATAATCACATGATACCAAAATCCGGGGTTTAATACCCTTAGGACAAGATTTAAAACTGTTACTTACCTCAAACCGTGTAATTCTTTATTTCGCTATGCCCTTTCCATCAGAATTGGTCTCCGAAAGCCTCGTATCTAGCCACAATTAATTGGATTCAGTCAATACCAATTATTGTAATTAATTCCATAAGGAGATACTAATTTTTCCAATAAAATCCGAAATTAACTCAAAATTTGCTCGTGGGGCCCATGTATCGGAACCCAACAAAAGTTACAGAATATGAACGCTCATCCAACCACGAGTCCAACCATATAAATTTCACCAAAATCCAACACCAACTCGACCCTCAAATTTTCAATTAAAGCCTATGAAGATTTCTACCATTTCCAACCCAATCCATACCCATTTGAACGTAACAATCTTTTCACAACCTTATTGGTATGTATACATAATACTCTTACACCCAAAAATCATATTATAAATCACCCATTTTTACTCAAACACGAAATTGAAGGATTGAGGAAAGAAATTCTTACCTCTTTGAAACCCTAGCAAGATCCTTGTGAAATCTTCAAACCTTGAACAAGAATTGATAGATAAATGACTAAGTCTTCACTTTCTCTCTCTAAATTTCTCTCACCTCTCTCTAAAATATTAGATTTTGGCTAAAAAATGAGCTTCAAAGGCTATAAATCGAAGTTGGGTCGGGTTAAAAATTAGAAAGAATGGAAGCTCCGATGCAGTTATGCGATCGCATAACATATATGCGGTCCGCATACCGGCCGCATAATTTGGCCTCCAAAGCTGGGCGTTACTGACCCGGTCTGCGGTCATTATNTCTGCGGTGCGGTCCGCATACTTGTTCTGCGGTCGCATAATGCACCGCAAAACAGGTTTGCGGTCATATAGTGCACCGCAGATTTTCCTCAAATCTTGCCCCTCTCCTGATCCACTTTGCGACCATTATGCGGTCCGCAGAGTGATTCTATGACCGCATAGTGGTCGCAGAAATGACCTTTTTCCGACAAAAGTTTTTTTTACACATTGGTGCATTGTTCAACCCAAACCTTAATTTTCTTAGCAAAATTTCTCCGGGGTCGTTACACCTAAGTTAACATCCGGTCAACCTTTTTAACTTAAATTCTAAACTTTGGAACTAAGCGCTCCGAAAAATTCAAAACTTCACCGAACCCAAACCAATTACCCCGGCAAGCCAAATAACAACTGTAATTTATAATTTGAGCAGTAAATAGGGGAACGAGATTGCAATAGTTAAAACGACCGGCCGAGTCGTTACAAGACAGTATTTAGAATTTTGTATAATCTACTAGATGCCCATATACTCGTGACACCAGGTCTTAGCACACACTAGTAGAATTTTTGAATTTAATTATTTTACTTGGGTTTTAATTATCTTATTTCTCACATTTTCTTAATTTTTGTAAGTACTCCGAGTTTTATTACTCGGATAATTTTTAAAGAAATGAATATATGTTTAAATCATTAGTTGGCTTGCCTAGCTGGGATGTTGTGCGCCATCATGACCTCTAGGTGGATTTTGGGTGGTGACAAGTCTCACCTCCAAAAAGAGCGTGAATGGCCAAAGTCTTTATTTTTAATCTTTTTTCTCTTTTCCTTCATCTTCTCTCTACCCTTGACAGTCATTTCCATCACCATAACCACCAAATCTCCACCAGCATGCCACTACCACATCACCGGATGCAAAAAGTGAAGCATACCATTAAGAAACTCTCCTGATTCAATAGCATAAAATTAAATCTCTGCATCATGTTTTCCTCTTCCTATCTCATTGTTAATTCCGGATAGATTTGCTTGCCACCAATGTAAGTCCGACAACGTTACTGCCTCTACAAAAAGGAGCAGTAGTTTGACGTTCCTCTTTTGCTCATTTTCTATCTACATTGAATTTTTCCCTTTGGAGTTTTAAGGCACAAACCTCTTACTTACATTACAAAAATCTCTAGCAATGCTAAGCTTAATTTACTGCGAATTTTGACTGAGAAAGTAGTATTTTCGAAATTATGATTTGTGGCCTGAATGGATTACTCATCTTTAATGACAATAACGACTAATAGAGAGGTTCCTTAGTTTGACTTGCTTTTCCAGTGGGGAGAATTCTCGGATTGTCTTAAAGTGAGGGAAGGTAGCAGGTAATCTGAGATAAGAAAGAGATTCCCGACGAGGTTTCCGGTGGTCGGAGGTGGTCTCAGACGTGGGTAGATGGTGGCGCCGGCAATAAAGGGGAGGGCAAGAGATTTTGAAAACGTAATTGAAAAAGAAGTTTTTTCTTTAAAAGAGAAATCCATGTCACATATTGATTGGTCAATTTTTTTTAATTAAAAAGAATATATAGGGCGTTTGAGATTCACATACCTTGTTCTTGTAAGAGGTTATCAATTAAGTGTTTAATAGGCACATTTTCACCAAACATTAGGTATTCAATAGGAACATGGACTAGTTCAAGTGACTAAATGAAATAATAGAACAAATTTAAGGGGTGCATATGTATTTGGCCTTTTGTAAATGTGTGATGATAGGGGAGGGTTTTTAATTAGGAAACATATCATTTAATTGGGCCAAAATAGTTAATTAAAGGCTTAATTATGTCAAATGATGCCACAAATGATGCGGATTGTTAACAGAGAGCAAAATGGTGTCATTTCTCATAGTTTAGGGGTAACTTTAACCCTTCGCCCCATAGGATTCTATTATTATTGTAGTAACAATCTTTATTCATTGTAGAATAAATAACATTTTTATACCGGTAAAATCGAGCATGTTGCATGACTTGTCTTCCCGGTGAGCCAAGCGGAGTAGGAACGTGACTATAATGTATAAGAGTCAGAACGAAGAACCCCTCGTATTAGGGCTCGGCGAAACACCTGCCCTCGGGGATATCGGTGTCATATCCTCGAGGTCCGATTTAAGGGTTGAGACTTCGGAGAGAATTACCAAACAGCTGCACACGACTAACAAAAGATCGAGATATCCGTACCTAACCGAATATCACGGCTCGTATCGACGGAAAATCAATGATTGTTGAAACGGAAAATTTTTACCTTTTTTAGAACTGTACTTAGTGTAAAACTCTCCTACTATATAAAGAGAAAATGTTATTATTCATAAAGACATATTGTAACACGCATATCAAGGTAATATACTCTTGTTCTCTCTGTATTAGTGTGAGCCCGGGATCGAAGGCATGCACCTCGTTAAGACATTACTGAGTCCCGGATCACTCTCCTTATTGGTTTGACAATTTATTACGTCATTTATCTGTTTAATCTAACGTCATTTATCATTTGTATTGAATTAATCCGCATATCCTTAAAACTACAAATAAATTTAATTGTTATCAGTTTTTTAGGGTAAACAAACTTATTTTAGTAAAAAGGATGACGATGGTTTTTTCTTCTTCTTTTTCAAATCCCTTCCCCTAACTCATCTTTACTTTTCACGATACAAACTCTTCCTTTAGTCCCAACTCATTGCATTCGCGCTTCAACAATTACTTTGGCAATCCGCAAAGTAATCTCCATCCGGCGAGATAGCGAGACTCAGCTTGGGTTGCTAAAGAGACCTTTAATCTTGCTTTTGAGTGTTGAAATTTTTGAACACCTGTTTTGATCAATTCACGAGTTCAATTATGCCTAGAGGAGTTTTCCTTTTCTATAGCTTTATTCGATGCCTTTTAATTTATGTAATGCTCCTTTTATTTGGGAACGTACGAAAATATATATTTGAAATCATTTTATTTCGATATAATTGCACGACTTCTAAAATTTTTAAATTGTTCACGCTTAAAACTTTGATGTAATACTTTTTCCGAGTACAACTGCAATATTCACTCGCATCATCATTAACATAATGTTAATTTTTTTTGAAATATAGCTCAAAGTAATAATATGAAACAATGAAAAATAAGCTAAGAAATATAGAGAGCAAGAGAGGAGAGATTCTTATTTGTTCCATGTATTCAAGTATATTTTTCAAGCATGTACAATATCACTTCTCATCCTTTATTTATAGTATGACATAGAGGTATACCAAACAATACCATAAACATGTCATTAAGCATTTGAGATCATAGAGAAGATCATGGGGGAGATTATGGAGTTACAATCATAATTCCATAAGTATTAGAGTAGTGAGAGTTATGTAGATAAGGGAGAAGAGTAGTGAGCATTACTCCTTTGGTGGTTATAGACATCCACCATAATTCAATATTTTATAACAAAATTAATGTTTTGTGGTCTTTGCCTGTAATTTTATGTTAAATGTATGGGCATGGGCGGCCCAAGAAGATTGGTGGCCTAAAGCCAATTTTTAATTTGGGGCCTTTTAGAAGGAAAAAATAAATTATCATAACATCGATGATTCATTCTGATGCTTCTACACATAGAACAACACAATTTAGCGCAATTGTCGCACAATAACTCACTTAAACCAATAAAATATAGGGCGAGTAATGTGCTAAAAATATAAAATTTTGGCCTAACATCAGTTGTTATAGTTTCTTTTATAAATAATTTAGTCTCTCCTAAGATATTGTTGATCTTTAGATAATAGAACCAAATTCATATAGATACCTCACTAATGATGTCACTCGTAAAATTTAAATAATGAAAAATTTTATATTCGCGACAAGGGTTTAAGGGGAGTGATTCTCTTTTTGCATTTTTTGCTCAAACGGTTACATCACTACTAAATTAAAAGTTATCTTAAATTTTTATAAAATATTTTATTTTTTATTTTAACATACCCAATATATTTAAACCTTGCCTCTAAAAATTATTGTGAGATGTATTTGATCCAACTTACCTTAATTAAATATATTGGGTTCGAGTCCTGTGGTTAAAATAAAACCTGTTAAAACGTGTTCTCTCTTTCACTAGGCCTTACGCGGTACGAATCTAGATTAGTCGGGGTCTCAATACAAATACGAGTAGAAAAACAAAAGAAAAATTTGAGGCCCTCGAAATTTGGGGGCCTAAAGCCTTTGATTTAATGGTTTGACCCTTGGGCGGCCCATGGGTATGGGCTGTCTTAATACACGTACGTTTAGAGCAAGTGGCCAAAATGTAACTTTGGTTCTTGATGCGATGATTGACATTGGCCAAAATGGATTAGCTGGTGTTTTTCCTTTTCTTTTTTGCTATTTTTGGTGACTAGCCAAGACGGTAGTTGTGAAAATTTCAGAAACAACATCTTGAACGATCA
Source organism: Nicotiana otophora (assembly GCA_000715115.1). NCBI lineage: Eukaryota > Viridiplantae > Streptophyta > Magnoliopsida > Solanales > Solanaceae > Nicotiana > Nicotiana otophora. Next base: position 15,203 of record AWOL01S0262251.1, read on the forward strand.
ACGACAGTTCAAATTAGGGCTATTCAAAATTATTGTAACGACTTGTGTTCGAAGAATTTTATTGTAACGACCCAACTTGTCATTTTGAGAATTAGCGTCTCGATCAGCGGTTTAAGACCTCAAGCAACTTCGCAGTATGTGTTATGACTTGCGTGTGTAATCGAGTTTGATTTTCGGATGATTCGGGATCAAATTGAAAGAACAATTCTTGTTTAAGAAGCTTAAGTGAAAAGAGTTGACCGGACTTTGACTTTTATGTAAACGAGTCCGCAATTGAGTTTTGATGATTTCAATAGTTTCGTATGGTGATTTTGGACTTATGCGTGCGTCCGGATTTGGATTTGGAGGTCCGTAGGATAATTCAGCACATTTTGGCGAAAATTGGACAGTTGAAGTTTTGGAAAGTTGAAGTTTTGGAAGGTTGAGAGGTTTGACCGAGGGTTGACTTTATTGATAATGGGTTCGGATTTTGATTCCGAAAATTTAAATAGCTTTGTTATGTTATTTATGACGTGTGCAAAATTGGAGCTCAATCGGAGTTGATTTGATAGGTTTCGGCATCGAATGTAGAAGTTAGAAGTTCATAAGTTCATTAGGTTTGAATCGATACGCAATTTGTGATTGTAACGTTGTTTGATGTGATTTGACACTTCGAGCATGTTCGTATGATATTTTAGGACTTGTCGTTATTATTGGTTGAGGTCCCGGGGGTCTCGGGTATGATTCGAATCAAGCTCGGTTCTATTTTTGGCCTTATGAGATTGCTCGTTCTCGGAGTCTGGTTTCCTTTTATGCGATCACGAAAGGGGAGTCGCGATCGCGAAGCTTTAAAGCTGGCAGGCGTGAAATTTTCTCTATGCGATCGCGAGAAGCTGTCTGCGATCGCGGAAGGTTGGTCGCCAATGAATCGCGAACGCGTGATGAAGGTCGCGTTCGCGTAGAAGAAATTGGGGGCAACAGGTTCACGCGTTTTTCTTCTTCGCGGTCGTGTGGTGTGTTCCGCCATCTTGTAACTTGATGAGGCCGTGTTTCGCATTCCCATGAGGTGTTCCGCGATCGTTGAGCGTTATCTGGGCAACTACATTTTCGTGCTTCACGAACGCGAGACATTTTTCGCGTTCACGAAGAAGGGTTCGCCTGGACAGAATATATATTCGAGGTTTAGTCATTTTCTTCATTTTTGGATTTTTAGAGCTCTGTTTTGGGCGATTTTGGAGGGATTCTACACGAGCTTGATTGGGGTAAGTGTTTTATATCCGAAATTGGTTGTATTTCATGATTATATGGTTATTTTCATCAATTATTAGTAAATCAAATGGAAGAAATTGAGAAAGAAATTTGTAAAACTTTTCAAAAATGAAAAATGAGGATTTGGAGGACGATTTATTATCAGAATTTGATAATATTGGTATGGTTGAACTTGTATCGGAATGGGGTATTAGAATTTCGTGAAAATTCTGTCGGGTTCCGAGATACGGGCCCTGGGTTGACTTTTTAATGTAAAATTTAAAGTCGACGTTTTATTATCCGGAATTATTTTCGATAAATTTTAACGATGTTATGAAATTATTTTGGCTAGATTTGAGCCGTTAGAAGGTCGTTTCACACGAGAAGGCTATGTTGGAATATCGACCTAGCTTCGCCAAGTAAGTATCTTGCCTAACCTTGTGTGGGAGAATTACTCCTTAGGCATTGAGTCGTATGTGTAATTTTTGAGTAATGTGAATGCCATGTATGCAAGGTGACGAGTACGTACTTGGACTTATATGTGGAAACTTCTATAGGTTTAAAATATAATTAAATTGGAAATTTGTTGGTACATTGTTATACCTTTATTTGACATGTCCACTGTTACATACCTTGTTTGAAGTTGTAGTTACATGTACATTCTTTATTTGCCGAGTTACTCTTATATGCTTATTTGAAATTATTACCACTTTGACCATTTCATGAATACTTTTATTGTCAAGTTGCCCTTTTTGTGGAAATACTTTTATGACTGATTTTTAACTGAAACTTATTTAAATTAGAATTGTAACGACCCAATAGGTCGTTTTGACTGTTAGAACCACGTTCTCCTAAATAAGACTTTCTGTATGTACTTTATTAATTTATGACTTGCGGGGATGGTTGGTTCGGAATTTAAAAGTGTTCAGGTTGGAATCGGAGCACTTGGTTTCTTAGTTGGCTTTAAAAAGGGCGAGTTTGACTTCGGTCAATATTTTTAGAAAACAACATCGAAATCGAGATTTAATGGTTCCAATATGTTCGTATGTGATTTTGGACTTGGGCGTATATTCGGATCGGGTTTTGGATGTCCCGAGAACGTTTCAGCGCCTATTGTAGAAGTTGGTATTTTGGAAGAATTTTATAAATTTGGGTTGAAGTGCATTTTAATGTTGTCAATATCCGTTTGGGATTCTGAGCCTGGGAATAGTTCCGTGTGATGATTCTGGTTTTAGGAGCACGTTCAGATGTTAATTTGGAGGTCCGTAGGTCATTTCGGAGTCATCTCGCGAAAGTTAGAAATTTGAAGGTATTAAGAAGTTTGACCGGGAGTGGACTTTTTGATATCGGGTTCGGATTCTGATTCCGAAAGTTGGAGTATGTCCGTATGGTGATTTAAGACTTGCACGCAAAATTTGGTGTCAGTCCGAATAGTTTAAGTATGTTTCGGCGCGTTCGGAGTAAGTTTGAAGAATTTAAAAATTCTAAGTTGAATCAATTTGGTTTGAGGTATGATTTGTGATTTTGATGTTGTTTGATGTGATTTGAGGCCTCAAGAAAGTTTGTGCTAGGTTATGGGATTGGTTGGTGTGGTTAGACGGAGTCCCGGGTACCTTGGGTGTGTTTCGGGTTGGTTTCGGATCGAATTTGGATGAAAAGCTGTTGTTGATTTGCTGGTTCTGGTTTTGTTCTTCGTGAACGCGAAGGGAGTCCCGTGTTCTCGAAGAAGGAAAATGGTGGCTGCTATCTTGTGCTTCGTGAACGCGAATAAGGGCTCGCGAACGCGAAGGGGAGCTTGATGAACCTATGTGAATGCGGTGGGCCAGTCGCGAACGCATAGAAGGAAATGGAGGAGATAGGCCTAAGGTCGTTGGCCTTCGCGAACGCGAACGCGAAGAAGCAAGGTCAGCTGGCCATCGCGAACGCGACGAGGAGGTCGCGAACGCGAAGAACAATTTTGGGGCAGGGTATTTGGCCTTCGCGAACGCGAGGCATTGGTCGCGAACGCGAAGAAGGGGCAACAGTGCTGGGCAGTGAATTGTTTTAAACAGGATTTTGGCCATTTTCACTTCATTTCCTCCATGGGAGCCGATTTTGGAGCTTCATCTTCACCGTCTATGTCAAGGTAAGTGATTCCCACCTATTGCAAGTTTAATACTTGGATTATATATGGATTTAGACATAAATATTTGTAGAAATTTAGGATTTTGAAAACAAACCTAGAAATTGGTATTTTGGAATTTAACCACGAAAATGGCTATGGAATTGGATGAAAATGGTATATTTGAGTTCTTGAGGTTATGGGTAACGATTTCCTCCAAATATTTCCGGAATCCGGGCGCGTGGGCCCAGGGTAAATTTTAGGAATTTTACCATTTTGGATAGAATAATTTATTTAATAGTCTAATTTCGAATTATTGAGCATGTATTAATTATTTTATATAACTTTTGGATACTTTCGGATTTTTCGGCACCGAATTGAGATTTTTCGCGATATTGTGATCGGGAAGTGGGCTTTAAGACAAGGTTAGTCTCTTGTCTAATCTTATAAAAGGAAATTTACCCCATAGGTGATTTAAATTAATAATTATTGCTAATTATGGGAGCTACGTACGTACGAGGTGACGAGAGTCCGTGCGTAGCTACTAATATTGCTAAAGTCCGGATAGTTTAGGACTCAAATCATGAGTTACTTGTGATAATTGTATCCTTATTTAATTAAAGCAATAGAATTATGTTGCAAATCGTTAAAGGAAATGGTAAAAGATTGAAATCTCACATACTTGAAATTTTGTTCAGAATATTTAACTGTTATAGAAATCTCACATATATATTCTCATTCCGGAGGTTCATAAGAAAATGTCCTCCTTTCTTGTGGAGCAGGCCGAACGCCTCGGCAGTATAAATGCATCTATGGATCGCGCCGCACGTCCCTCGGCAGTGTACACGACACTATGGATTGGGCTGAACGACCTCGGCAGACATCGTGCTTAATAATAATAATAATTACACGATACCTTGATATTTTATTGCAGCTTGTGAAGCAAATTGATAAATGGGAGATTATTGAAATTTAATGAATTAATTATTTATGTTGGTTAAGGAACATTATTGTCATTTCTATAAATCATGTTAATTTTAATTTTTCTGTTTTAATATTATTGACCCTTAGTGAGTGTCAAAGTCGACCTCTCGTCACTACTTCTTCGAGGTTATACTTGATACTTACTGGGTACACGTTATTTACGTACTCATGCTATACTTGCTGCATATTTTTGTGCAGGTACAAATATTTCTAGCGGCCTTGTGGGCGCAGCGGTGTGGTTAAAATACGGGGACTTAGGTGAGTTGCATTCTATATTACGATCAGCAGCCAACAAAGTCTCCTTCAGAGTTATTTATATTTTCCTGTCTAATTTGTATTCCGGACAGATGCTGTATTTTATTTTACTCTCTAGTTAATGCTCATGCACTTGTGACACCGTGTTTTGGGAGCACTACTGACTTGTTCGGTAGTGTAGTTGGGAAAATATTATCATGTACTCTATACATTTTATTTCTTATTATGTAATTGAAGAAAATTTTTGATTTCAAAAATACTAAAATGGGTAACTAAATTAATTAGTCAAGGTTGGCTGGCCTAACAGCGGTGTTAGGCGCCATCACGACCTTCAATAGATTTTGGGTCGTGACAACATGGTATCAGAGCACTAGGTTCACGTAGGTCTCACGAGTCATGAGCAAGTCTAATAGAGTCTTGTGGATTGGTATGGAGACGTCTGTACTTATCTTCGAGAGGCTACGGGACTGTTAGGATCACTTCCTTTTCTTGATCCCTCATCGTGCGATTTGATTCCTTTTAGGCTTATGTATTTGTTTCTTTCCTATTAAATCTTATGCGACGTGAAGCACTTGTTATCAATTGGGAATCGAGGAATTTCAATGGTACTACAGATATGGTGCAGGATGTTTCTCCCTGCGTATTTGATTGGACTATTGCGTCGCCTTGTGGAATGTCTTTTTGTCGTTTCAACTCAGTATCAATATTACCTAAGGTTTCGAGATTGGGCATTGATTGTTCTGACGATTCGTGTGTTGCTATCGCACAATGTTGTGTAATGGTAGGATGTTTGTGTATGCGTCGAGGCAGTGAATGACTTGAAAAGAGGTTTTACTCGGTGCATGATTCAAAGATTTAGTATTTTATTTCCGGCGGAGAAAAACGCAGTCGGACTACGAATGCTCAGGTTTAAGTCGATAAGGTAACGCGACTTGGTATTTCGAGTGTGGTGGAATTTTTCATCTTTGATGTGGTGACGTCATCCTTGATGGAATGTGTTAAGTTCGCCAGTGTTATGGTCCTCTTCAATTTGCCTTTGGGGCAGAGTATTATGAATGGTGCCGGGGCAGCGGCTGTTAGGGGTCGCAGTGTGCTGTGGTTCAGAATTGAATCGGTGAACCTAATATTGATGGCTCAAGGAAGATGATCTTCGGGGAGGTTTAAGGTTGGTAGCGATCGATTGGTTCAAATGCTACAGAGATAGACTTTGATTTAAGGCAACATCTGGGCAGTGAAGGATGAGGAAGAACATGCGGGAGGTGTCTCGCGGTGGTTAAACTTCTAGAAGGCAAAGCGTGAGAAACAGGAGTCGAGTAATTTCTTAAAGGAGTGAGTTTGACCAAAGTGGGAGAGTGGCAGAGTGGCATATGGGTTATGTGGTAGAATGACTATATGCCTTGAGAAACATTTAGAGTGATTTGGGATTTATGTTGGATAGTGATTGGGTCTACGGACTTAATTTAGAATATTGGCTATTATACGGTAGAGGATTAGATGCGACAGAAATGAGTTGCGTGATATGAAGAAGGATACAACATGACTTTGGATTGGAATGTATTGTCGCACCTTTAGTTGATGTCCATGAGGAGTGAACGGACTTGTACGGCTGGTGAACGAGCACAGGCTCAGGATGGTTTATTGGCTTCGTGGTAATTGTACTCGGTGCAACGTGGTTGGAGGATGTCGGCATGGAATTTTCACAGGTGGGATATCTCCTGTGAGAAGGTTAGCGGTTGCGTGGTTGACGAAGTTTCTACTAAGAATTTTAATGGCTATCCGGTAAGAGGTCAGGCATGTAAATGTGGCTAGTGATTCAGAGTGTTCATGAAATGGTTAACATGAAGATTTCAAGGAATTTGGCGGGTCGATTGTGCGAGGTCATGTCAATGAAGCAGAAGGAATCTTGGTAGGTTCCAGAGTTATGTAATTGTAGCTTCAAGCTAAGTGGGAGAGCCCCACCGTCTATGATTGGATTACATGGTTGTCTACTTGTGAAGTTTCTGGTTATTTGCATATTGGTGAGTTATTACGACTAAGGAAAGAAAACGCCAGTGGTAGTTTGAACGAAGTATTTGAGGAATGTGTGCTATACTTGGGCTTTATCGATTTATGTTCAGGCTTTGGGAAGACTCAAAATTTATGCTTCGTGTAGATGCGATGTACAATGAAGGTGATTCAGCTGGGTGCTTCTTTGAGAGAGCGTTCATATGCTAGCAGATCCTTGGAGTTTGATCATATTTGGGAACAAGTCATAGTGGGTAACTCTCAACAACGGTTTTAGTGGATTCAAAAATTAAAGTGTGGTGCCTAAGGACTTCGAGTCTGTGGTATGGTTAAGTATCGAGATTTTGTAGTGGATTATAAAAGTGGCTTNCGGATTATAAAGGGGGCTTGGAGTGTTCTATGTTATCTTCGGTCTGCGGTGTAGCATTGGAGGAATGGGAGAAAATACCTTCAAATTCGTAAAGGAATTATCGGAATGGGTGTACTAGTTGAAGATGCGTATGTGCGCACAAGGAGGGTATGAGTTAGTTCGCGGGTTTTGAGGCAATGTGGGCTCGTGAAATGGAGTCACTCGGGGCGAATACGGATTGAGTTCGATATAATTTAAATAGAGCTATAGTTATTTCTAAGGAAAATCTAGGGTAAAATTAGAAGCAGTCGTGTAATGACCCAACCGGTCATTTTGAGAGTAATAGCCCCGATCCCCTATTAACTGATTTCCCCAAATCTTTTTCTGCTATTGTGACTTGCCGGTATGATTGGTTTTGAGTTTCGGAGTGTTTTGGGACACTTAGTCCCTAAATGAGAGCTCAAGCCCAAGAATTTGGACCGTAGTCGGAACTATGTGAAGACGACTCTAGAATGGAATTCTGTCGGTTCCGTTAGCTCCGTTAGGTTATTTTGAGTTTAGGAGCGTGTCCGGATTGTATTTTGGAGGTTCATAGCTCATTTAGGCATGAAATGGCAAAAGTCGAATTTTTGGAGTTTTAGGCCGGTAGTGAAAATTTTGATATCGGGTTCGTTTTTCGTTTTCAGAAGTTGGAGTAGGTCCGTAATGTTGATTATAACTTGTGCGCAAAATTTGAGGTCAATCGGACGTGATTTGATAGGTTTCGACATCGGTTGTAGAATTTTAAAGTTTCAAGTTCTTTAATTTTGAATTGGAGGGTGATTCATACTTTTAGCGTTGTTTGATGGGATTTGAGAGCTCAACTAATTTCGTATGGTATTTTAGGATTGGTTGGTATGTTTGGTCGAGGTCCCGGGGGCCTCGGGTGTGTTTCAGATGCTTAACGGGTGAAAACTTGGACTTAGAGGAATTTCTGAACTTTGCTGGTTCTGGTGCTTTCACACCTGCGTGCGCGAGCCGCACATGCGGCGATGGAAGCGCAGATGCAAGAAATCGAGAGTTGTCCTGGGGTCACAGGTGCGAGGAAGTTTCCGCATCTGCGATGCCCGCAAATGCGCAAGGACGTTCGCACATGCGCAAGATGCACAGAAGCGGAAGGGACTCCACAAGCGCGAGGACGCATATGCGGCCTTTTCGTCGCAGATGCGAAGGCAGAGTGGGTAAGTGAGTTGCGCAGATGCACACATTTTTCCGCATAAGCGCACCCGCAGGTGCAAGACCATGTTCCGCAGGTGCGAAAATACCTGGGCAGTGATTAAAACCGAAGGGCTTCGCGATTTTTATCATTTTTGGCTTTGCAAACTCGGGTTGGGGCGATTTGTGAGAGCATTATCGAGGCATTTCTTGAGGTAAGTTCCTTATGCTTATTTTTGGTCAAGAATCTTGCCTTGCCATATATTTTCCCACCTAGTTAATGTGTATTTGAGGTGGAAATTGAAAGTTGGAAACTAGGGATTTGGGAGTTTGAATTGTAGATTGGAGGACCATTTGGTGTCGGATTTTAGGAAATTTGATATGGTTAGACTCGTGAGTTAATGAGCTTTCTAGTTTCGCTAATTTTGTCGGGTTTCAAGACGTGGGCCCCGGGGGCCCGTTTTGAGCCAATTTCGGGTTTTGGACTAATTTTGTAGTTTTCTTGTGGGATTCATTCCATTAGCGTGTATTGACGGTATTGTACTTTTTTGAATAGATTCGGGCCATTTGGAGTCGGATACTCGTGGCAAGAACGTGTTATCAGGTTGATTTGAGTGGTTCGAGGTAAGTGGCTTGCCTAACCTTGTGTTGGGGACTTTCCCCTTAGGATATCTTGATATTATTTGGTGTGTGGGCGCCGTGTACGTGAGGTGACGAGTACGTACATGGGCTATTATTACAAAAATCATGTTTAACCTTTTTAAATCATAAATTTCTTCTCTTATTAGTTGTACTAATATGTTTAATTGTGTAGTTTAGACTAGAAAAGCATGCTTACGTGTTTCAACTGCCTAATTGACATTCTGTGCGTCATGTTCAGTCAAGTCCTTATTTACCTTATTTGTGTCCAGTATAAACTGTATAAGTCGATGTCATACCTATAATATTATCTTGCGTTGCATATTTAAATTGGGACTACGGACGTATTCCCGGAGATCCCCTTGTACTGCATATTTAAATTGGGACTACAGACGTATTCCGGGAGATCCCCTAGCACTACATATTTACTTTGGGACTACAAACGTATTCCGGGAGATCCCCCCTTGTACTGCATATTTAAATTCGGAATACAGACGTATTCTGGGAGATCCCCCAGCACTGCATATTTACTTAGGGACTACGGACGTATTCCGGGAGATCCACATGTACTGCATATTCTTTTAAAACTACGGGACGGTATCCCGAGACATTTACCACTATGTTTACCTTGTTTTGAACTGAGGGCTCCCTTAACTGTTAAATTTTCAACAATTTCTTTAATTGTATTACCGTAAATTCTACTTATATCTTTTACTGTTTAATTTATCATATTTACTCCAGTAGGGCCTTGACCTGACCTCGTCACTACTCGACCGAGGTTAGGCTTGGCACTTACTGGGTACCATTGTGGTGTACTCATGCCCTTCCCTGCACATGTTTTCGTGTGCAGATCCAGGT
>AWOL01S0262256.1:0-17657 GCA_000715115.1 Nicotiana otophora
TAAAAATAATATGTTACTCACCAATGATATCCCCAATCAAAAACTCAAAGGATTACAAAAAAACAAAATAATTAGCATGGTAATTGAATTATTTTGAGTGCGGTTCATTTCACACCACCAATATAATTAAAAAATAAATTAATTTGATCTTACATATGTTGACTGGCATCAAGTAAATGACACATAGTTGCAAAAGGATTAAAATATGTAAACATCACTCAGATCAAATCTCAATTAGATCTGTCTTCATGAATTTAAGCCAGTGGTCAACAAATAATAAATGATATGCAAAAGGTAGCACGTCTTAACAACGAAAATTAAAAAAATGTTGCTCTAAAATTTTCCATTCTAACAAATACAACTCAAGTTGGCGTACTTTTCCTTGTGACATCGTATAAAATATCAAGGAAATGCAACACACATTGACATTGCTAAATGACGTCAAAAGTTTTTAATTTATGGCTAAGCTTGATTTTTTTATATTTTCGTTCAATTTTCTGTTCTTTTCTTTTTTGTTTTGGTTGATCAAGATTGATGAAATCAAGTTTATATTTTTAAGATTGTTACACAAATAGTTGTCCAGATTCAATATCTACTTTTTCTAGCCGGTATACATAAATTATACATTAATTATACACAGTAATACATATATTATATATAAATTATTTATATATTATACATCCGTCGGCTATTTTTAATTTAAGAGATTAGGTGGACAGCTATTTGGGTTAATTCTTCTATTTTTAACCTAGAAAACAAATATTAAAAAAAGTAGAGAAGACTTAACTGGACATCAATAACTAAAAGACCATCGAATTTGGGCTCATCATCTGTAATTCAAATGATCATATCTGACTTGGCTTTTCATTTCTTCCCAATATTATAATAATCTGTTTTGGATTAGATTCAAAAGGACATGGAAAGAAAGAAAGAAAGAAATGTAATTGTCAATCAATTGTAGAATTAGAAAATACTAAACTTATAAATCGAAAATCCTTGACGCGATTGAACATCAAAAAATCATAAATATCCTCATAAAAGACATATAAAAAGTAATAATTTTCGAGCCATGAGTTCGATAAGACTTCGCAGAGTTTTAAGTAAAACCTTAGCAACCCCCATTATCACATTGTCGTGGAATCAATTCATAAAATAGGCAATTACTATATATAAATCACGTATTCATGAACGGAGAAGAAAAGAAAGAAAGTGACACATTCAAGTGTAATAAGGACAAATAGAAAGCCACCAACTTCTTACAAAATTTTCAACAAAAATGATTGTATAAAAAGAGCAAAAGAAAATCCTATACAACTACTGCAACAGATGTGTATAGAGCCCTTGCATCTGAACAAAGAGACCAAAATTAGGTTCACATCTTAGAAAAGTTCCAAGCACTAAAAGTTTCTAACTAGTGGAGTCCAAGAAATATCCTTGAATATAACCATTTATTCCCCTCTTCCCCAAAAAACAACTAATTTCTAGTCAAATTTCTTGCCATTTTTGGGTGTGAATACTCTTATGCCAAGTTTTTCTATAAATAGTCACACTATTAAAGTGAGTATATCAAGTAATGAGATGGGATCAAATAACCAACGAGAGAATTAGTAGGATGGTCGGGATTTCTTCACCTTTGATCATCATATGTTACGACTTTGAGCCTAGGAATCGAGAATCTCTAGTTAGGAAATACTTTATCCGTTTTAGTGAACTTACTCGACAATGATTGAATTAGTTCATGCACCAGTAAATTTCTGATATCGGATGCCTAAAGAAAAAACAAATAAAGAGATTGGGATTACTGAATCATTTTTTTATATGCTTAATTGTTTATTTTTCTTTCTTATTTATTGTTGGATTAGAGAGATTTAAAATTGAATAATCATATTGTCCGGCAATATTTGGATTCATGAATAAGTCAAACTAAACCATTTAAAACAGGGATGAGTACAGCTCACTCCATTTATACCTCTATCACTTACCACAAAGCAAAACAAAGTGGTACCATCTGGCTTTGTACACTCTATTAAACCGAAAAGGAGTATATTTTTACGTTTCAATTTATATAACACTACTTCTTTTAAAAACGTCTCAATATTTAATACATATTATCTATTTTGTTAATAAAAAATTCGTTTACGAAAATTGAAGTATATTAAAGTATTCAAGATTTAATATGTAATATGATGTTCCCTTTTAACAATTAACTTCTCAATTTTTACTTTAGTTTTTCTTCAACTATTATCAATATGGTATATAAGTTAAATCAACGCCTTAAGTTCTAATTAAGAGCTGTCAAAAGCTATCTTATAAAATAAAAAGAATGTATACTATATTTAAATTCTATAAAAAGGTGGTAAAACACCTCAATCCAAAAAATGAATACGTTACATTTGAGAATTAACAAAACAACCGAAACAAAACTAATAATATTATCTACATAAGTAGAAATTATTTATCAATACGAGTTGGACAAAATTCTAGAGAAAACACACATGAGAACGAACGTAAAATCTTTATCTCTTGGAACATCAACACATGAGTAATACGAACTATACGTCTGTGCTTTTGGTAAACTTGTGGAAGGGAAAAGATCGTGCGGACGGAGTTACATCATATTAAAAGTATTCTTTTTAATCGTTTTAGTCTAATAGGTGGTATTAGAGCGAGGTTCAAGACAAGTTCATCTAGGCGGGTTTAGTTCTAGCCGCAACGTATTTGATAATGATCATGAATTTTGTTTGAGAAATTTGGTCGGAATACTACTTACGTTGAGACAAACTTTGTGGTGAAGATTTGGAGATGCGACCTATAGAAGGTTAGGTGAAGATGATGGATCAATTTTATTTTGTCAGAAAAATCATATCAAGAGTGAGAATTGTTAGGTGCTTGTCCTAATTTTTTTACAATATTTGGTTTTTCTATTTCTTGAAGGAAGGGCAACATATTTATCATATTTGGCTTCCTTACATATTTCTTGAAGGAAAGGAAACATATGATCCATATTTGGCTAGTCCTTTTTATTGGAGGAAAAGGTTTTGACTTCTATAAATTAAGGATTCTTCCTTCTCATTCAGTAGCATCAACAATGTAGTCGTAAGGGCTTTGAGAGTCTTGTTTAGGGGGAGAATTTTGTGAGACAAGAGTTAGCATGCCGCTTATGTTTGCCTCTTTGTGAGGTTATTATCTCAGTATTGTGTACTATATTATATATAGTGAATTATTCATCTCGCCCTGTAGAAATAGGTCAATTGACCGAATCACGTTAAATATTTGTGCATCTTTAGATAAATTTCTTTTTTGTTATCTGATTATTCATCGTTCAATGTTTACTTTACTAGTTTCCGCATGACATCTAATTATTTCGATGGTCCCCAAATTTTGAACTAAATGGATTCAAGGTCCATGATAGTATTTAATTAGGAAAGAATGTGACAACGAACTTTCTTTCTGTTTCCATTTTTCTCTGGAAATGGAAAAGAAAAGAGAAACATGAAAGAGAGGAGCTTATTCAAACAAGCTAAGGGCAAGGAAAATAAAGTCATATTCAAAGTACATCCTTGTTAGAACTTTCCTTCAACCCTTCAAATTCAATCATCGTCTTATGATTTGTGAAATTTTGAATAAGAATATTTAGGGCTCTTTTTAGTCAAGAAACTTGAGCAACACTAACACAGTAAACAGAAAGATAACTCATTCCTTTTCCTTTTTCCCCCTTTTTCTTTCATAAAAGACACCGATTATCCGTTATTATGAAGTTCAATTTTTCTCTCTTCACTGTATGCACGCGAGTTTAAATTTGAACTAATTTAAATCAAGCACAATACTGGCATATATGCACTTTCCATTACATGTTATGTTACTCCCTTGCATAAATTAAGTGTTCTAAGTTGATTTTGAGGTCAAAATTATAAAATATGACAATCAAATTGTACTAGTACTTGTTATACTGGATCCTTTTGAACAAACTTTAATCGTTTGATATTATTAAACGGTTGCATTTTTTACTTTGGACTAACCAAAGTTAGATATACTTCCAAAATAATTCAAATAGACTACCGAAACCAAATGAAGTCCTCGAAATTGATGCTCGTAAACCAACTATTATCAGCAAATAAAAAAGTAAGTGAAGTAAACTTTTCAACTTAATTCCTTGCAATCAGACTTATTTAAAATAACAAAAATAAAAGAAAAAGTTATGCGACACAGCAGACATATACACTATATTTATGATTCATAGCTATACTTTTAGAAAATTACTATTCGTAGCTACATTTAAATCTATAATACTGAAATAAGAGATCAATTTTTTGAATTGGTACAAGAGAGCAACAAGCTTTCGTGGCGTAGTTGCTTATCTCTAGGTTGTATTCGTTGTGCGAACTAATACAATTGATATATGTCGTATTCATTTCGCAAACGAATACAATTGACACATGCTATATTTACTGCGCGTCTGAATACAAATAACAAGCTGATAATAATTGAACATTAGTTACGAATGGTAATTAGGGAAACTATAGTTACTTATAGTAATTAGCACTAAATAGTTACTTATGGTAATTAGGCACTAAACTGTAATAATTTATGAAAATTAAAAATAAAAAAAAGGAGGAAAAACCACAACCAGATGTCACCACAACCAATCTCAACTGTCGGTACATAAACACCCTAGCCCGTACTCAAATTCTCAAATTGCAGTTATAACAATGTACATTAGTACTATTTATAAAAAAAGTGGCCAAAACGGAATTATTAGTAATCTTAAAGAAAATACTAGCCACCAACCTGGACCTGAAGTAACTCCCCTTTTTTCCTTTTCCTAACCGTTCTCTCCATAGCCATAATGAAGCTTTGTCTCAGCCGTATTGAATTTCATCAAATACGGTTTTTAACAAAGTTATTTTAAAATTTGTTTTCTGGTTTAGTAGCCTAATTTAGTGTAATGCAATATAGAACAATTTGTATCAAGCTACTCATGGGAATTATTGCAGCAACTGGTCGATTATGTTGTTCCACATACACCTTTAGCACATCTCAGGCAGATGTATAATGAGTACGACGTAGATGCACTCACTGCTTTAGACTAGAATCAACTTAGAAATAGCAGTCCGGCGGAAAAAGCATTCTATATTTACCTAGGGTCCAAGTAAGGGTCGCACCGAAATTAGTATAATACAGGGGTGTACGTATGTTTTTTATAAGCGGTGTCAATATTTATATTAGAGTGGAGAATAAATAACACTATTACTTATCACATTATCTAACAAGAAATAGCCTTTATCTATTAGTTTTGTTGAGTCTTAAGTTAGAAGAATTCATAAGTTCAATTTTACTCGTTTACGATTTTTAACAATAGTGGCTCCTATTTGCCCATAAAATGAACTAGTTGAGGTTCAAACTATTTTATAATAAAATTAGTAACTTAACCAACATGCCAAGCAATAATATATATAAGTGGTGTCACTTCCTTTATTTTATTAATATTCGAACAGTATTACAACATACATGTCAGTAAGATTTTTGGGCGAAGCGGTGTCGGATGAAACCGCCTCATTCCACGTGGATCTACGAGTATACCATACGGCAAGCACAAGCATTAGTGGCTTGCCCGGTGCACAAGTAGACTCGAATCTACTTGTAAAGAACAAAATTACTACAAAGATAATTTACATGCTGACTTAAATTCTTCACTTAACTTCTTTTTTTATCAACTTGTTGGTAACAGCAAAATGTTGAGATGAGTGTCTTAGCTCCAATAGTACATACAGTATTAATGTGTAGGTATAGTGGAGTAAAGGAGTGAGCCCACCAGCAACTGTGAAGTCAGAGTCAAACATTAAATACATTTGCTGCTCTCTCTGACGGGACCCTCTAGCTACGTTATTAATGTTAGTGTACATTACTCTTTTCATTTATTCAATACTACCCCTAACTAATTATTTCAATATTTTTAATGGCACTTTGGTTTTGTGGGTATACATTTACTCACTCTTGTATATGTCTTTATATGTATACGCTGTACATACATATGTTTTTGGCACCCACTACCTTAAATTTTGAGGGTCCCCTCATATCTCCTCTTTTCTTTATTATATTCCCTTGGATTCGACTCCCTTTGCCACCTTCTTCCTTCCACTCTTTAACAAAAAGTAAAGACAAGAAGTTTACGTTTTTTTTGGGCAACTAGATTATATTCTACTAGCCAATTAGATGAAAAGAAATAGTTAAACAAGAATAAAATTATACCCATAAGCAAAAGAAAAAAATATATCAACAACTACGCATCACCCAAGCAAGTTATAGTCGCATATATAAGTTTAAATATGAGTATCGCTTCATTCAAGCTCGTGTTTTAATACATTTTATAACAAAAACAAGATAAATATATCAATCTTTTTACTAAAACAAAGGCAACTATATATAGCCCATAATTTTACACATGGTCTTGCACTATTCACTCATGAAAAACAAAAAAAGTTGTACCCTGCCTAACGCTGAAATCTAAATGGGGAGCACCATCCACCATGTTCCTCAACCACAATCCACTAAGTTTTGTTCTTTGACAATGTAAGTAAATGGGTCGGGTAATTCGGATAATCCATTCTAGTTAAATATCGGGAAAACAAGGAAAAGATATCTAGATAAAATATTTTGATTATTTTTTTCTTGTATGCAGTGGAATTGTACATAGAAAATACTGATGAGAAGGAAAAAAAACTAAAAACAAACAAGGGCAAAACCGTACTTTCATTTTTATATGATCACAGTCGTAGAGGTCGTGATCGTCAAATTGGTCAAATGTCAACGTTCACTGAAATCAATGGTTGGGATTGAACCTTCCGAAATCGGCAAGCTTCCTCGATCTATTCTTGCAAAACGACGTCGCTGTGGAAAGCTGAGGCTTCGCCGGTAATCTTATCTCGCCGGAGAATATCATTTCCGGCGGCATTCCCTTCTGATTCCAATTTCTGCTCGGGCTCGCACGCACTAAAGGACTCAAGCAAAACGCCATCCCGGTGAGGTTCCGATTATGACTCGATTTTCCTCGCCGGCCATGTTGAGCTGCCGGTGTTCTCCTCGGAGTCTGTTTCGATGACTCCGACGAGTACCCGCTCGATCCGCCGAAACAATGCTCGTCTTCCTCATCGTCTGAATATCGAGCTGGAGACATTCCTCGATCGCGATTACGACACGTCATCCGATGACCTCCGATCGTCGATTCTTCTAGAGAAAACGTGCGTACCTGTTTTTTCCGACGACCGGAGAGCATCGTAGTGAACCACGACGGTGAAGAAGACGACGCCGGGCAAGCGTCGCCGAAATTCGAAACTCTAGGATTCGACTCTAGTTTCTCCGTCCTGGATCTAAACAGACCCGAGAAAAATCTAAAATAACCTTTCTTCTTATAAGGCCCAGGGCCAGCAGCAATTACCGTTCCGTTGGGACCCACTTGTGGAGTACTGTAGAATCTTTGATCTGGAATAGACGGAAGCGAATTGTGCTGGAATTTCCACGGCGTCGTATCAGATTTCCGGCGCGAAATATACGGGGAAACGGAGCGCGGAAACACCAGCGGCGGAGGATTGCTATCAGATTTCCGATGATCCTCGTGAAACAGCTGCTGCTGCACGTGAGCTCGGGCCTGACCTTGGGCTTGGGCCTGGGCCTGGGCCTGTGCGGCAATAAGCGAAAAGAGCCGTTCACGGAGGCAGGAAGCGCAGACGCCGACGCTGCTACTCAGGTCCGAAAGGTGCTTTTTACACCTCATTTACCCAAATCAAAAACAAAACAAAAAAATGTTTTTGTAAGAATCCAATGCTATTTATATAGTTGAATTTGTATGAAATTTAAAAAGAGAAAATGGAAATAGAAGAACGAAGATGCAACATTTGTGGAGCGTGTGGTTGATGTTGTTATAGCCTTTTCTGGGTTGGAGAATGGAAGGATCTGAGAGTGGGTTTGTCTTCTTCTTACTTTTGCTTTTAGAGAGAGAGAAAATAAGAGGAGAGAGAAGTGTGGACAGAAGATTAGGGGTGAAGAGAGTGCAAGCTTTTATGTGTAAGAAAAAGAGAGCTTTTTATCTTTTTCTTTATTCTTATAGGTTCAAATTAAAGAGAGATAGTGTGACACGAGGATGAGGGCACTAATATTTAAACACAAATCTACAGAATCCCGTTGTTAATTTAATGAATATTGATCAAGGAACACTGCATTTAAAGAAAAAAATTAGCACTGATTTAAGGATTAATAAAATTTTGTGAATCTCGCTTTAATAAGATAGTTTTTGTAAAATATATTTTATTTATTTTTTCTTAAAGGGAGACAATAAAAAATGAACAGAGGGAGTATTAGCTAAAGTAACTCCATCCATTCTCAATTATTAGCCGTTTTGATGAATTGATTTTTTTTTTAATATCACACGTTCTGAGAAAATAGAAGGATTATGTATTCTCTTTTTTTCCAAATTCACTCTTAGTGCTCCAAATGGTTAAGTGTTAACTATGTAAATCATTTTTAAAAAAGAGCTATTTTAAGGAAATACTTTTATGACTGTGCTAAAAAAGTTATTGTAAATGATATATAATAAAAGACGAAATATATAAAGGGCTCTTTTAAGTTGTCCATAACGATCAAACAAACACCTCAATTGACTCTTTTATCATTTAGACACTTCAAATATTTATTAAGTAGATCAAGTAAACGCATATTGCTGATGTGGCATATTCTTGTTTGCTAACAAAATTTTGAACGCGTGAATAAATTTTTTCATCCTAATTTTCTTTTTCTTTGAAAAAAATTGAGAAACAACAGCTTAGCCTCTCTTCTTCGTGAGTAAACCACCTAACTTCACCTCACCTGCAATTCACCATGAAACCAATATAGAGGCCATGAAAATCAGCTACTAAAGCTCGAACTAAGCCACCATAAATCACCAGAAACTGCCGCCTTTCACCATAAAACCCCACTGCCCGAAACCTCCAAAGACCGCCTAGTTTCGTTGATCCAAAATTAGTCCCAAGCCCAACTGAAAGAAGCAAAAACAAAATAGCAATAACAACTGCGAAAACACCTTCCTTCCATTACACAACAACCTATTATTTGAATCAGCAGAAAATTTCACACCAAAAATAACAAATTAAAGAAACAAAAGTTATATAAACCCAAAATTTATAGTCAAGTAAATAGGAGAGAGAGAAGACTGAAGATTCCAGTAGAATCCTTTCTTTCAGCTTTGATTGGAGATCAATTTTCCGGCGAGAGGTCGCATGAGAGGAGCTTTTTCCGGCAAGGCCCGTTAATGGTATAAGACCCCGTAAAAGTTTACGTAAAATCTGGGGTTTCATGGTGCCGAAGTAGGCATATGTATTGGCGATTGTAGGAGAGTTGAAGAAAACTTTTTTGGTTGAATAGTATGTTGGGAATTGAAGAAAAAAATTGAAAATACAAGGCATTTCTGTGGTCGCAGAACTGATTTGCGGACTGCATATCTGCAGCAGAACGAGGCAGAAATTTGGATAATTATGCGGTCCACTATGCAGCCGCATAATCATTTTGTGGGTCGCATTATCCCTCGCAGATCCAGCACAAAAATATACCGGAGGAAAGTTCTGCAACGCATTATACAACCGCAAACTAGGTCTGCGGACCGCAGACAGGTCGCAGAATGAGGGGTGTCTAGTTTCGAAGGGGCATTATGTGGCCCATTTTGCGGACCGCAGAAGCATTATGCGGTCGCATATGCGACCGCAGATCTGCATCGGGGCTTCATTTATTTTAAATATTTAACCCGACCCCATTCTTGTAAAACAACCTTGGAGGTCATTTAGAAGGTTAATACATATATTTCTAGAGATAGGGAGTGCTATAGAGTGAGAAGGGAAGTCCTAAGCTCATCACTCATCAATTCTTGCTCAAAGTTGAAGAATTTATAAGAAGAATTCACTAGGTCTTCATCCTAGATGTAAGGTTCTACTTCATAGCCCTCAATTTCGTGATTTTAACTTAAAATAGGTAATAAGCCAAGCAATTCTTGAGTGTGGGAGTTATTTATTTTACATACATGTACCATCAAGGATAGTGGAAAGATTGTTGAGCTCTTTTAGGTAAACTTTGGGTAGTGGGGTGAAAGAATCTACCATAGGAGGACCTTGAAACCTTAATGCACACCTAGTGTTTGATAAAATACTCAAGTGAGCTGGAACTATGAACTCCTTCCTAATTTGTGTTCAATTTTGCTCTATCTCTAAATAGATCGAAGTGGCTAAGATTTTCGAAATATTTTCGGAATTTAAAAAGCTCGAGGTAGGGTATGTTGGCTAAACTTCTCTCTTATAATTGAATTCCCACGATGTTCTTGTAAGTCTTGAGTTGCCCATTATGAATTGACTTTTCTTAATAAGTAAGGCATCGAAAGATGTATATATATATGTGTGTGTGTGTGTGTTTGTGTGTGTGTATTCAAAATGTGTTCCGTAATATTCTTATCATATTATGTTATTCTTCAGGAGCATGTTCAAAGTAGGAGTATGTATTAAAATGTTGTGACTTCAAGTCAAGCCCAAATGAAAGTGATCATATCAAATTGTGTAAGAAATCACATGTGCCTAAGACCCTAAATTGCTCAAATGTATGCTTAAAGTCTTGAATAGAAATGTTTGTTGTTGACAATCCATGATAATATTTGAAAGTGAAATAGTGAGCATGAATTATGAAGTACGGCCAACATGCCAAGAATGCAGGTAATGCATTATGGCTAATGGTGCTAATAAAATAAATGACATGTAAAAGAATATGAATGAGTGCTTAATCCTTTGAATAATAAATGCCTTGGGAGTATCGTTTAGCCACCGAGGAAGGGTAGGTCGGAACAACCTAATCCTGAAATAACACATGTCGGTTTGGGAGTGATTGAGCGGTAAAACCCTGTGTTAATGTGATGAGACTGTTTCCCCTTATATGGGATGAGATTGGTGTGTTGAGATGTTTCCCTTTAAATGGGATGAGATTATTGCTAGCGAGATGTGATGTGATGTCAACCCACACGACATTGTGGTGAGACGGCATAGCTGATCGGGCTGAGATCGGACGTCATGCCGTGCATATGGTGGTATTGTGAGTGTATGTCTCGGGGTGAGATGGCTTAGTCGGTCGGGCTGAGATCGGACTACGTGCTAAAATACGGTGGTGTATTGGTGCTAAAGATCTCCTAATTTAAATTACTGAAACTTACTTGAAATTTACCTTTCCTCTATCTTGACACCTTGTTACTGTCTGAGTCTCTTATTGATTTTATGTTTTATTCTCCGTTTACTATTTTTCGTTCTATTGAGAGGGTGTTTAGTTTTACATACTACTACTATTTCATATGTACTAACATCCATTTTGCCGGGGGCGCTACATCTTTAATGGATGCAGGTGGTTTCATAGCAGGTGATATTGATCAGTGATAGCATCACACCCTCTCCTCAGCTGACTTGGTGATTCCCACTTCATTTCGGGTCCTGTATCTCTTATCCTTTATATATAGTGTTTGAGGTATAGCCGGGGCCTTGTTGCCGACACTGTCATAACACTCTTTTGTTCCTATTAGAGGCTTTGTTGACATAGTGTGGGTTGTATCTATTTTTGGGAAGGTTAAACTAAAAATATTGCAATCGTATCATCTGTTCCACTTTAACTATGATTGTACAATGTACTATTTTGGAGACTTGTTAATCACGTAACTAATGAAAATGGACTGGTGTTATTCACATGATCTCTTACTGTCTAATTAATAAAATGTACTCTTCTCTTTATTTATGGGTGAGCTGGGTAGAAGGTATTGTAAAGGCTTGCTTGACCGGGGTATCTCAGTTGACAACCGATCGCGCTCCCCGAGGTCGAGGCGTGGCAAATGGTCCCTCAGTGGATTCTTTATTTTGCTATTCTATGTTGTTTCATATTTGTATTTTGTGTTTAATTTATTGTAAAAAGGTTGAATGATTTGGGAAAAGTAGATTGGGGACGCATGCGGAAGGAAGAAGACGAAGAGGGGGCCACTTCTTTGGTGAAAAGTAAGGAATGGATTTTTTTCTTTAAATGCATTTTCTTTTTTCTTTTGTTAATTATATGTATCAAATTTATATGACTAATTACACGTGTTATTTATGAATTGGCTCGTTTGAGATGTCATTGACAAGTGTAATTCAAGCATATGATGTGCTGCACTCGGGTATTTACTCGATCTACTTAATAGACACTTAAAGTTGTATAGATCAAAATATGACATAAGAATATTTAGCATAATATGGCATTAAGAAAAGAGTCGGTCGAGGTGGACCAGGAAGCAGCGAATTCATTGGCCTAGGTGTCAGTCCTGAGCCGTAGTCGAGATGTCGACGAGAGCCATAATCGAGATGTCAACAAGGGTCGAGGTCGAGGCTGAATATTGATGACAGGAGCTGCAACGGCTAGTTTGTCAAAGTTGGATATTAAAAGGGAATATCCTAATGGATATTCTCTGCACTTATACTACGAGGGTTTCTTAGGAAAATATCCTAAATATATAGAGAGAAGAGAAAATGATAGGGGCATGAAAGATTCATTTTGATAAGAACACTTTTTAGTAGAAGATTCTCTCCCACATATAAAAATGCAAAGATTACCTTTTGACAAAGATTCTTGGTGATATTATTCCACATCTTCCCACCAGATCCGAGGATTGTTCACACAAATTTTGGGTCTTTCTGCCACTCATCATTGTCAAGAGAAATATTCGTCCAATCCATCCATTGTTGGGTGAATCATTCTCCTTATTTACTTGAATGCCAGTTATTATTATTTATTATCAGTTACACCTCCATTATCGCTCATACTTTAAGAATATATTGTACTTGTTATCATCAATCATTTA
Source organism: Nicotiana otophora (assembly GCA_000715115.1). Taxonomy (NCBI): domain Eukaryota; kingdom Viridiplantae; phylum Streptophyta; class Magnoliopsida; order Solanales; family Solanaceae; genus Nicotiana; species Nicotiana otophora. Next base: position 12,896 of record AWOL01S0262256.1, read on the forward strand.
CGGGATCTGTCCCCACCTCCCACACATTTTTAAGATTTACATCTAGATTTATTATCCTTAACTAGATTTAACCCATCATTATATAAATTTATTGGGTTAACCGAAAATTACGCTTTTTGGTCAAATAATTTGGCGCCGTCTGTGGGGATTTTCTTGCTAAGCCTTTTAGTTCCTTCTAGATCTACAATCGACACTGGTTACTAACGTATAAAAAGAACCTTTTCCTCTTTGCATGCATAGATATGATATGACAGGTAACAAAAAATAAAGAACGAGAATAATGAGCGACCTCCCAACTAACCCCATGAACATCATTCACGAAAGTTCTGAAGCAGTGGACGAGGACACAACGTCCCATGCCTCTCCTAGGAGAGGTGGATCACCCCCTCCCCACTGCAGCATCACAAAATCTCTTGGTAATACAGCCTTCACATCTGTGGGAGAGGAGGCACCACCAGTGATAAAGAAGCTCCTCGAGGCCTGGCTAACTGATACACTGACCAGCGTCCTCCACAAGCCCGTTTAGGATGCGACTGCAGTAAACACGAGAACCTATGCTACACCACCAGTAGACGAACAACATGGTCAACCTCCCACGATGATAGGTATTACTCATAATGTTGTTAATAATGCGTGCAACGACGCCCTCACAACCATATTGAAAAGGATGGAGGAAATAGAAAATGAGAACATGGCACTTCGGGGCCAAATGAGAGAACACCAAGAAAGGGTCGATAAAATACCGGGAACTCCTAAGCTATTGCCGAAGAGAGATGTCGGTCAATTCGTTGAATAGCTGTACTGTGATAGCGCTTCCCCACATGTAATACCAAAGACCTTTAAAATGCCACCATATCTGAAAATATACGATAGCACAACTGACCCCGAGGATCATGTGACCCATTACGTCACCGCCATGAAAGGTAATAACCTCACTAAGGAACAAGTATCCTCCATTCTGCTAAAGAAATTTGGCGAAACCCTCACGGGGGTGCATTATCCTGGTATTTGCAATTGCCTGCACGCTCCATCGAAACCTTTGAGGAAATGGTCTATAAGTTCGTGATGGCCCACGCCGGAGCCAAGAAATTCGAGGCAAGTGCCGAAGTCCGAGCAGACGAAGACAAAATACATAAGGCATACTATGCCTAAGTCCGAACAGACGAAGACGACCTCAATAAGTCGACTCATCTATTGACCTCGGTACAAGTAGAATCCAGAAAAGATCGGAGAAATAATATCAGAAGAGATCCCGTGGACTCACGACCAAACCAGGAACGACATATCCCATATGTCAGAACTACCGTTGCGTCCTCATCTCACCATGAAGAAGGCCCACCCCGATCAAGAACAGGGACTCACCAGAATGAGAGAGGTATGACCTCTTTACTATCCGCTCTTAATGTTTGCGTGTCACCTACAGAGATTTTCTACGCCTTGGAGAAGCTAGAACCAAAGGTAAAGTGGCCACAAAAGATGAGATCGGACCAGAATATCAGAAAATCAGAGCCCTATGCGAGTTCTATCAAGAGCAAGAAGACAAATTCGAAGATTGCATTGCCCTAAGATAGGAGGCCGTAAACATGCTGCGACAGGGACACCTCAAAGAATTGTTGAGCGGTCAGGGAAGGACAAACTTTGCCAGGGGACGTGAACAATATCAAGGGCCACTGAAACCGCCCTCGCCAGCCTGCACCATCCACATGATCATCGGCGGCGGGGACGATGCTTCCATCAACAGTGTGAAGTTCACCGTAACCCACAAGCTCAAACGGTCGATCACCTACGAACGGTATGATGAACTCAAAGAAAGTATCAACTTCGATAAGTCAGATACCAACGGTTTGGCTCTCCCTCACTATGATGCCCTTGTAATTACTTTACGAATTTTAGATACCGATTAAGACAGATTAGGGTAGATGATGGGAGCGGCGCGTGTATTATCCAACCTCGAGTACTCGCACAAATGAAACTCAAGGATACGATAGTGCCACATTGCATCACACTAACAGGCTTTAACAATGCAGTTGAGCGAACGTCTGACGAGATCACACTCCCCGTCCTGGCGGGTGGTGTCACTCCGGAGACCACATTCCACATCATGGATCAGGACACGGCATACAATGACATCATAGGACGACCCTGGATACACACTGTGAGACCTATCCCATTCAGCTTGTATCAAATCATCAAATTCCTAACTCCATAAGGGATATTCAGTATACGAGGGGAGCAAAGCACATCCCAGGAATGCTACCGCATCGCCTTAGATTGCACGGCCACCCAAAAAAGAAAGATAAAGAAAAAAGGCATAACAATCAACATGGTCGAGGTCAATAAGCGATGATAGTGAGGATGTCATCAGAGATTCCGATATGGTTGAGGCCGCAGGATCGACCATAGAGGACCTCGACCCCGCTCAATTAGACAGCAACGACCACAACAAGAAAGCTTACATCGGCTGCAAACTTCAGGAACCAGGTAAGTTTCATGAATTTTTAACTGCTAAAGCAGAGTTGTTTGCTTTTAGCCATGCAGATATGCCAGGTATCCTAAAGGAGATCGCGACGCACAAATTGAACGTCGATCCACTCTACCCCCGGTGAGGCAGGTTCGACATAAATTTAGCTCCGCAATTAATAGCGCAATGCGCAAAGAAGTGGAAAAATTGTTGGAAAATGGATCCGTCAAAGAGTGGAAGTACCCCAAATGGGTCGCCAACGTAGTCATCATGAAAAAGAAGAACGGTAAGTGGCGAATGTGCGTAGATTTCACTGACATGAAAAAGCTTGCCCCAAGGATTCGTTTCCATTACCTCATATCGACCAACTCATCGATACAATAGCCGGGCATGAGTTGCTAAGTTTCTTAGATGCCTACTCGGGCTATAATCAGATCCTAATGGAGGAAGAGGACCAGGAGAAGACCACCTTCATCACCCATTAGGGGACGTACTACGATAGGGTCATGCNAATTACTTTACGAATTTTAGATACCGATTAAGACAGATTAGGGTAGATGATGGGAGCGGCGCGTGTATTATCCAACCTCGAGTACTCGCACAAATGAAACTCAAGGATACGATAGTGCCACATTGCATCACACTAACAGGCTTTAACAATGCAGTTGAGCGAACGTCTGACGAGATCACACTCCCCGTCCTGGCGGGTGGTGTCACTCCGGAGACCACATTCCACATCATGGATCAGGACACGGCATACAATGACATCATAGGACGACCCTGGATACACACTGTGAGACCTATCCCATTCAGCTTGTATCAAATCATCAAATTCCTAACTCCATAAGGGATATTCAGTATACGAGGGGAGCAAAGCACATCCCAGGAATGCTACCGCATCGCCTTAGATTGCACGGCCACCCAAAAAAGAAAGATAAAGAAAAAAGGCATAACAATCAACATGGTCGAGGTCAATAAGCGATGATAGTGAGGATGTCATCAGAGATTCCGATATGGTTGAGGCCGCAGGATCGACCATAGAGGACCTCGACCCCGCTCAATTAGACAGCAACGACCACAACAAGAAAGCTTACATCGGCTGCAAACTTCAGGAACCAGGTAAGTTTCGTGAATTTTTAACTGCTAAAGCAGAGTTGTTTGCTTTTAGCCATGCAGATATGCCAGGTATCCTAAAGGAGATCGCGACGCACAAATTGAACGTCGATCCACTCTACCCCCGGTGAGGCAGGTTCGACATAAATTTAGCTCCGCAATTAATAGCGCAATGCGCAAAGAAGTGGAAAAATTGTTGGAAAATGGATCCGTCAAAGAGTGGAAGTACCCCAAATGGGTCGCCAACGTAGTCATCATGAAAAAGAAGAACGGTAAGTGGCGAATGTGCGTAGATTTCACTGACATGAAAAAGCTTGCCCCAAGGATTCGTTTCCATTACCTCATATCGACCAACTCATCGATACAATAGCCGGGCATGAGTTGCTAAGTTTCTTAGATGCCTACTCGGGCTATAATCAGATCCTAATGGAGGAAGAGGACCAGGAGAAGACCACCTTCATCACCCATTAGGGGACGTACTACGATAGGGTCATGCCTTTCGGACTGAAAAATACGGGGGCAACTTACCAAAGGTTGGTGACAAAGATGTTCAAAGAACAACTCGAAAAAATGATGAAAGTCTACATCGATGACATGCTAGTCAAATCCAAAAGAAAAGAAGATCACATCGATCACTTGAGAGAAGCCTTCGGCATACTCAGGCAATATGACATGAAACTGACCCCCGAAAAATGTGCATTCGGCGTGGACTCAGGGAAATTCTTGGGTTTCCTAGTGTTGAAGCGAGGTATCGAGGTCAATCCCAACAAAATCAAGGCCATCGAAGGGATACCAGAGCACTTGACTGCCAAAAAGCAGGTCCAGAGGTTGACTGGCCGTATCAGCTCGCTTTCGAAGTTCATCTCACGATCCTCCGATAGGTGCCATAAGTTCTTCGGCGTACTCAAAAAGGAGAACGGCCTCCAATGGACCCCTGAGTGCATCAAAGCCCTAAGGGAGCTAAAGGTGTACCTGTCCTTGCTACCGTTGCTCTCAAAACCAAAACCGGGACAGCCCCTCCTCGTCTATCTCGTCATGTCCTAAGTAGCTGTGGGCACAGTCCCGGTCCAAGAAAATAAAGGTACGCAATCTCCCATCTATTACATTATCAAAACACTAGTCGATGCCGAGACAAGATATCCCCATCTCGAAAAACTGGCTCTGGCCTTGGTCATAGCTTCACGAAAG
>AWOL01S0262283.1:0-10587 GCA_000715115.1 Nicotiana otophora
AGAAATGGCAAGATGGTCAGATACAAAGCTCGATTGGTGGTAAAAGGCTTCGAACAGGAGAAATGTATTAATTTTGACGAAATTTTCTCACCTGTTGTCAAAATGACTTCTATTCGAATAATTTTGAGCTTAGCAGCTAGCCTGGATATTGAAGTGGAGCATTTAGACGTGAAAACTGCATTTCTCATGGAGATTTGGAAGAGGAGATTTATATGGAGCAGCCAGAAGGATTTGAATTAGCTAGAAAGAAATACATGGTGTGCAAATTGAATAAGAGTCTTTATGGGTTGAAACAAGTACCAAGGCAGTGGTACAAAAAGTTTGACTCATTCATGAAAAGTCAAACTTACATAAAGACATATTCTGATCCATGTGTGGACTTCAAAAGATTTTCTAACGATAATTTTATTATTTTATTGTTGTATGTGGATGACATGTTAATTGTAGGAAAAGACAAGGAGTTGATCGCAAAGTTGAAGGGAGATTTGTCCAAGTCATTTGATATGAAGGACTTGGGCCTAGCACAATAAATTCTGGGTATGAAGATAGTTCGAGAGCGAACAAGCAGAAAGTTGTGGCTGTCTTAGAAGAAGTACATTTAACGTATACTGGAGTGCTTCAACATGAAAAATTCTAAGCCAGTCGGCACACCTCTTGCTAGTCATCTGAAGTTAAGCAAGAAGATGTGTCCTACAACAATGGAGGAAAAGGAAAGCATGACCAAAGTTCCTTATTCCTCTGCCGTCGGAAGTTTGATGTATTCAATGGTATGCACTAGACCTGATATTGCTCACGCAGTTGGTGTTGTCAGCATGTTTCTTGAAAATCCCGGAAGAGAACATTGGGAAGCAGTCANAGACAAAGAATGATATAATCCCTAACCTTGTTACCATTCCTTCTTCTTCTTCTTCTTCTAACTATCCCATAAGTGCAGAAAGTATGACCGACGAGGTTGTCGAGAAAGGGGAGCAACCTGGTGAGGTTATTGAGTAGGGGGAGCAACTTGATGATGATGTCGAGCAAGTGGAGTACCCCACTCAAGAAGAAGAAGAACCTCAACCTCTGAGGAGATCAGAAAGGCCAATGGTAGAGTAATGCAGGTTCCACAGAGTATGTCCTCATCAGTGATGAGGGGGAGCCAGAAAGTCTTAAAGAGGTGATGTCTCATCCAGAAAAGAACCAGTGGATGAAATCCATACAAGAAGAGATAGAATCTCTACAGAAAATGGCACGTACAAGCTGGTTGAAATTCCAAAGGGTAAAAGACCACTCAAATACAAATGGGTCTTTAAACTCAAGAAAGATAGAAATGGCAAGATGGTCAGATACAAAGCTCGATTGGTGGTAAAAGGCTTCGAACAGGAGAAAGGTATTAATTTTGACGAAATTTTCTCACCTGTTGTCAAAATGACTTCTATTCAAATAATTTTGAGCTTAGCAGCTAGCCTGGATATTGAAGTGGAGCATTTAGACGTGAAAACTGCATTTCTCATGGAGATTTGGAAGAGGAGATTTATATGGAGCAGCCATAAGGATTTGAATTAGCTAGAAAGAAATACATGGTGTGCAAATTGAATAAGAGTCTTTATGGGTTGAAACAAGCACCAAGGCAGTGGTACAAGAAGTTTGACTCATTCATGAAAAGTCAAACTTACATAAAGACATATTCTGATCCATGTGTGGACTTCAAAAGATTTTCTAACAATAATTTTATTATTTTATTGTTGTATGTGGATGACATGTTAATTGTAGGAAAAGACAAGGAGTTGATCGCAAAGTTGAAGGGAGATTTGTCCAAGTCATTTGATATGAAGGACTTGGGCCTAGCACAATAAATTCTGGGTATGAAGATAGTTCGAGAGCGAACAAGCAGAAAGTTGTGGCTGTCTTAGAAGAAGTACATTTAACGTATACTGGAGTGCTTCAACATGAAAAATTCTAAGCCAGTCGGCACACCTCTTGCTAGTCATCTGAAGTTAAGCAAGAAGATGTGTCCTACAACAATGGAGGAAAAGGAAAGCATGACCAAAGTTCCTTATTCCTCTGCCGTCGGAAGTTTGATGTATTCAATGGTATGCACTAGACCTGATATTGCTCACGCAGTTGGTGTTGTCAGCATGTTTCTTGAAAATCCCGGAAGAGAACATTGGGAAGCAGTCAAGTGGATACTCAGGTACCTGAGAGGTACCGCGGGAGATTATTTGTGCTTTGGAGGATCTGATCCAATCTTGAAGGGCTATACAGATGCTGATATAGCACGTGACATTGATAACAGAAAATTCACTACTGGATATTTGTTTACATTTTCAGGGGGAGCTACATCATGGCAGTCGAGGTTGCAGAAGTGTGTCGCACTCACTACAACTGAAGCGGAGTATATTGCCGCTACTGAAGCTGGTAAGGAGATGATATGGTTGAAACGGTTCCTTCATGAGTTTGGATTGTATCAGAAGGAGTATGTCGTCTATTGTGATAGTCAAAGTGCAATAGACCTTAGCAAGAACTCCATGTACCATGCAAAGACCAAACACATCGACGTGAGATATCACTGGATTCGAGAAATGGTAGAGAGTGAATCTCTAAAAGTCTTAAGATTTCTACAAGTGAGAATCCCGCAGATATGCTGACCAAGGTGGTACCAAGAGACAAGTTCGAATTGTGCAAATAACTTGTCGGCATTCACTCAAGTTAGAAGTCCGATGTTAGCTCCTTTATGTGAATGGGTCTGGAGGGAGAGATTTGTGGGGCCCATCCTCATAAATGAAAGAAAGAAAAAGAAGGAAAGGGGTCCATCACCATGAATAAAAGAAAGAAAAAGAAGGAACATTTCTACACACCAACAAAGAAAAAAGAAAGAGTGAGGTTTCACAGATAGGGTATAAGCAAATAGCCTGTGAGAAAATTAGAGAGTGAGCGATATTGTAGTGAGGTAGGAATATTAAAAGAGAGAATGTTTTTTGAGTGTTGTAGTGGTCTTTGGAGTATTTTACTCAAACCTACAAAGTATAAAATTCCTTGCTATAATGATATCAGTTGCTCCTCCCGAGGCCGTGTTTTTTTCCTTTATTCAAAAGGGTTTTCTACGTAAAAATCTTTGTGTTGTTATTTTTTTTATTCTTGTTGATTATCGTATCTCGGTACTACGTTATTATTCCGCTTTTATTACCGTAAATATTATTTTTGTAAGGGGTTTATTCCCAACACCTCACACATTTTCAAGGTGAATTTGATATGAACATACATGAACAGTGAACATAACTGTTGCTATCACAATAAGGCAATTAACGATATAATTGACTTTAAAAAATGTGATAAGAATATAAAACTTAATACACATTATCTTATTTTCATTCAAAAGCCAAAGTGCTAGGATATAAAAAGCTTAGAGGAAATGTGAAATTGAAACTCTCACACACCAAGCATATGATATCTCAAATCGTTGTCTTTCGATGCAGAATGAATCCACAGCTTTGGGTTGTTAACTTGTTATCGGGAATAATGTGAACATAATTTCTATCAAAGACGAGACTACTTGTTTTTGTATGATGTGTAATGAAAAAACTACCGCAGAACACTACTCTTGAGCAAGAACAAACTCAAACTCATGGTCAGAAGCGTACATGTGAATTTGTTTCTAGTCTACATATATATAGATCAACCACTTCTAGTTACATGACTAAATCGACAAGGGTCATAAATGACTTCAAATGAAAATTTGAATTCTAGTCTAGAAATATATACCGCAGCGAAAACAATTCTTAACTTGAATGTAAGAAATAAGTAAATAGTATGCACATAAAATTTTCGTTTACATGAAAATTCTCGGAAATTATGGTATATGTCATATTCAAGAGTCCTAATATCAATTTACAAGGTCAGTTTACCGACTTTTACAGTAAATTTGACTTGAATTCTTTAGATTTTGTTAAGTTGTTATCTATAAAGTGGTGAGACTAAAAAAGTCAAACTTGGTCAATTAGTAGGAAGTAAGAAATCCTACTTGAAAATTAATCCCAAACGAGCTTCGTTGCCTTAACTAGTTTTAGATTGTGAGAAGTAAAATCTTTTCCTAAACATTGCCGTAGTCCCATCTACTTCAAATTGGTTAATTTACAAAAACTGTCTATTAATACAAGTAGGTGGTCACAACTCAGAACGGGGGTCAAGACTATCGTAATACTTGGAATTTTTTCTCCGCCAATATTATTGTGAGTTTAATATACTTGAAAGTTTATATACTCAGCTTTATAATATTGTAAAAAGACTATCTTTCATAATATAAAAAGTCTTTAAAAGGTGACCCCAAATTATTGATTTCATAAGGACCCAAAAAAATTATTTACACAAATAGCTGGCCATATTAATTATTTATTTTTTCTAGCCATATAGATATATTATACATTTATTATACATATAATACATATATTATGCATATGTTATACCTTCACCAGCTATTTTTAGTTTAAGCTGTTAGGTGAGCGACTATTTAGATTAAGCCTTCAAAAAATTATACTGCGTACTTTTTTCATAATTTTGATGATTTAAATTTTCAGCACATATCTAACCCCCTTCTTCATCGACCATTCCCCCAAAACAATTTGCTAGTTCATTAGCTTAACTTTTCACAAAATCTACTAATTATAATTCAAAACTTACCCTTTTCTGTAATAAAATTTTCCTTTTATGACACAAAAATGGAAGTAAAAGGAAGAAACCACGGTATGGTAATCCTAAGTCAAAGTTGAATTATACAAGGAACAAAAGCACTCCTTTTTGGTAAGGGAAACTCCTTCGACTAGCATGTTTATTTTTAATTTCTATTTTACAATTTCAGATACCATACATGAATCAAATTTAACGTGAAGTAAAATCATTTTAGGAAGGAATTGTAGGACAGGGAGAATATGTCAGCTACATGTTTTGCAAAATTGGATTCCTAGGAGGAGTAGAATCCACCTTTAATATGGATCTGTTGCGCTTGTGCATTATTAAAATAGAGGTTCGTGATATTTTATACTTCAATGCCACACAAGAATGGTGATTTGTATGGTGTGCAATTCTTGTGTGCATTGATTATAGAAAAACCTGGTTCTTCTATGAGTTCCTTATACTACTGTTGCAGAAATAGTAAATGCGAAAAGTAAAGAACATAAGTATTTTTACGTGGAAAACACCCGACTCAAAAGATGAAAAATCACGACCTACTACTCAGTAGGATTTTTCCCAACACTTCACTAAATCACTGAGCCAAAACATCATTTACAAAACTCTTTGTAAATCTAAGGATTAACTCTAATCCCGTTGTGGCAACCAGCCTCTAACTGTTGCGACAATTTCAAGTTAACTCTAACTTGAATACTCAGAGTACCTAATACAAATGCTTATAGATAAAGATAAAAGGTACAACTTGAAAAGCCCTACTACAATTGTACTAGAATAAAAGACAGACAGTTGGAACTAGTTCTTCTATGTGGTTCAAGTGGCTTCAGGTTCACACACTTGAATCACGCAAGAATTGCTTGCAAAATGTCTTGCTATTTTTCTCTCAACTCACGTTTAACTTCATCGTTTGTGCTTCCTTGTAGAATGAGAACATCCTGCAATATATAGAGTTAGTAGAATAAGAGATAACTAGAGTTCTAATACTATACTCTTCCATGGTTGAAGAGTTCTAGTTATCTTCAACTTCTAACACCTCCCATATCTAGGATAGAGTTCTCTCGAGTAAGGAGTCCTTATCCTTATCACTTATGCAACCTTTTCGATCAAGAGATATCAAGTATAACAACTTGAGCTTATCTCCGTCCCATGCATCCCTTATGCTCGAATCTGCCCGTGTCTGTGAACACTGTATATGGACCTGGTTCATCCTTAAGTTCCTTTATCAATCATCAAAACAAAACCTCACTTGGGCCAACAAATTTCCCCTTTTTGATGATGACAAACTCTGTACTTTTTATAAGCATAGGCCCTGTATCAACTCTGCTCAACATCAACACAAGGTTAGTACACTTTTTATTTTAAAGTCACTAATCATCAAAGACCAGGTTCATTAGATTATAAACATCACAGTCCAAAGTAAAAAGCACAACCTATCTTCCCCCTTTTGGCATCATCGAAAAGTTGCATAATTATGTTAGATAACTATATTTTAATAGAAATTACTCATGGCCACTGGGCTACTTCAAATGCAGTCATGGAGTCAAGCATCATATATCAATCTAATGATATTATCCGTCTAAGAAGCATCAACAAACAGTTAGAACACAAAAACAGTTGATTATCATTGATACTAGTCATCCACAAAACATAAAGAGAAATAAAAATATTGGATCATGAGCAAAAAGATCAAAACGAAATCCCATCCGGGTCACTGGTTTGTCTAACTAGGCTAGGAAGGTTTTAAGACCGGGAAGGACCTAAGTTCTTGGTTCTTAGCTTGAAGCAGTTTCAGCATATCATAAAGAATGCCATCATTCTTCTCCTTCTCCTTTGCAAGCTCAGTTCTGAGAGCATCTCTCTCAGTTTCTACTTTTGCCAACCTCTTCTTCAACCTTTCAATTTCAGCATCCTTAGCCCACTTTCTTGCACCAAGGCTCGCACTTTGCTGTTTACAGGTACCTTCTTGGATGAACCAAGTTCTTTGGGAATGGTGTGGACTTCATAGTCACAAGCAGTCAAAGTGTTTGCCCCAAAGTGATCCTTGCTTGTACCAACTTCCCATTTTTTGATGGGTACCTTGAAGTGTGAAAGTACAGCCGTGAGAATGAACCCATAGGGTATGGCATGAGTTTTGGTGCCAGTCAGAACCCTATCGAGATGCTGGATGATAAGTCCAGGCCAATTGATTTTCCTTCCACTATCCAGACATTCCATAAGGACCAGGTCCATGAATGTGGAAATGTACCTCATTTCCTGCCTAGGCAGCACAACTTTATTAACAAATTCGAATAGCACTTTATGGGACGACTTCATCTCACATTTGTATATGACCTTGGGCTCAAGCTCTTCTTCATTATCACCAATCTTCCTTGTAATGGAAAGGGCAGTAGGGGGATTCTCTAGACTTGGCCATTTGAGTTTCTTGTAATCATTGTACCCTGCAGCAGGTATGCCTAAGATCTCTCCCAGTTCCTTGACATCAAAGCTCACTGTCACCCCCTTCACTACACTGGTGACTCTACTATTATTGATCTCACAATTTGTCATGAACTCCACAATCTCAGTTCTAGCAAGCTTTCCATCCATCTGAAGGACCACGTCCTTCCAACCTTGCAATTGTAATTTTTCCAGTAGCATCACCATTTTTTCCTCCTCCAAGTTCCTGAGGAGCCTACCTTTCAAGATGGTTCTTTTCCCAAACTTAACCATCTTGTCTTTCTCTGCATCAGATTCTTCTTCTTCCACTATTTTTACTTTTCTGTACTTTAAGGCAAACCTGGTTCTTTTGGCCAAGGTAGATGGTCCTGCATAATTTGTCTTTGCAAAAAGACTTCTTTATGAAAATTTTGATCTTCTTTGCCTTTGGAGTCACAACCTCCATTTTTTCTGCCTCCTCTTCATCATGAAGAACCAGATCCATCTCCTCAATTCAACTGCCTCAACAGGCTCAACCACCTTCTTCTTTCCTTTAGCAGCAACTTTTCTCTTACTTTCTTCTAAGGCATTTTCCAGTTCAGCCTCACTCTGCTTCTTCTGACTCCTTGTAGCTCTTCCTCTTGTAGGGGAGTCTCTACAGGGATATACGAGGCAACCTTTCTTTTCTTGTTTGCCCTAGCAGTACCAGGGACTTTAATTTCTGAACTCCTTTTCTTTTTAGGATTGTAACTATCAGATACTTTTCTTAGTAGGTCCTCAAGGGGCCCCTGCATAGATGAACAAGTTCTTAGAACCTCTTCCTCAACCTAACCATCCCCTCAGCTGCTTCTCGAGACCCATTTCCCCCTTTTTCTTTAACACTTTCTTCTTCTCTTCCAGCAGATTCCTCACCCTATACTACCATAGCTCCAGTTTCTTCAGTCACACCAATATGAGTGGGTGGAGATTCAGCCACTCCTTTTTCCATTTCCCTTACATCGCCTTGAACACCCTCACTCTCATTTTCTTTTCTCTTTTTATTTTTACCACCAATTTTTCCAGACTCAGTGGTCTCTACCCCAGCCACCGTTCCTACCAGAACAAACCTATTTTCCAGATTTGCAGCAACCTCAGAGATGATTTCAGAAGTAATTTTCGGACCAGATGTTACCTGCTCTATTTCAGAAGAAACAGTTTCTTCCCCCTCAGTAGCAGACTTGAATGATTCATTAGATGTTTGGGGTTCTTCTTCCCGACTCGCTTTCAATTGTTCATTAATATTCTTGATTTGTTCTCCTCCAGCGACAACCTTGAGAGCTATCATCTTGAACCTTCCTTTCTTAGATGTGGGTGTGATTGAAGGTGTGATGGGTGGTGTGGGTGTACTTTCCCTGGGTGGTGACGAGGGATTCTTAGAGAGGTTTTCCATTTCTGTGTTTGGGTATGAGAGAAGATGAGTTTGTGTGTGTTTGGAAGATGAGAGAAGATAGAGAGAATTTTTTACGGCTTGGAAATTAAGAAGTGAAGAAACAACTAAGGCCTAATCAATTTAAAGAAGTAGAGTTTAATTGGGTATCAACTACTTTTTTCAGAAGTTCAGATGTCTAATCAAACTGGGAGTCAGTTTGAAGAGACGTTTATGACTCTCCCTAGAATCTAGGCACTTATTGCATTTTTGGGACTCTTTTGAATGAAAATGGTTCATTTGGTAACGGATAAGCTCACGGAGGTTAGGATTAAATGAGACTCTCCATTTGATCATAATCCAAATATAATTATTTCAAAATATGCTGAGTGGAGAATACGTACCATGTAATCTTGATGAACCAGGTTCTTCACTGAAAAATCTCTTGTGTAAGTCTGAATTTTTCTAGAAAATAAAGATAATATCATTAGAGATTAATGAAACATTTAAGCACATGACACAAGAGTATACTAATGAAGGTATGAGACTGAGCAAAATCTAATCTAATTATGTACAAAAATTCATAGTTTTTTCTAACCAATTTTCTTTTAGGTGATCTTAATCATCCCTAATTCTAATATGTTTCTTTCAAAGTGATATCTACTTAGAGCTTTTGTGAAAATGTCAGTTATTTACTTGACAGCAGCACAAAATTCCACAGTGATCAAACCCTTCTCATAGTTGTCCTTCAAAAAATGATGCCTGACATCTATGTGCTTAGTTCGCTTGTGATGAACCCGGTTCTTGGTCATACTAATTGCACTAGTGTTATCACAAAAGATGGGGATACAACCTACATCAATTCCAAAGTCCATTAATTGTTGTTTGATCCATAACAATTGAGCACAACATGAGGAAGCATCAATATACTCAGCTTCAGCAGTAGAAGGTATGAATTTTTTGTCACATTTAAATATGTTTAACGAACTAATCACACAGCTCGCAAACCTCGGAGTGAAAATCAAGGAAGAAGATAAAGCCATATTGCTATTAAACTCATTGCCATCTTTGTATGATAATTTAGCAACAACCATCTTGCACGGTAAGACTACCACTGAGTTGAAAGATGTCACAACATCTCTTCTACTAAATGAGAAGATGAGAAAGAAGCCTGAAAATCAAGGACATGCTCTCATCACAGANTTCCGAAGTGACAATGGAGATGAGTACACTTCAAGGGAATTTGAAGAGTGTTGTTCAAGTCATGGGATCAGATATGAAAAGACAGTTCCTGGAATCCCACAACACAATGGCATAGCCGAAAGGATGAACCGCACCGTTGTGGAGAAGGTGAGAAGCATGCTGAGAATAGCTAAACTACCTAAGTCATTCTGGGGCGAAACAGTTCAGACAACCTGTTACCTAATCAATATGAGTCCATCAGTTCTATTAGAGTTTGATATCTTAGAGAGAGTTTGGACCAACAAGGAGGTGCCCTACTCGCATCTGAAGGTGTTCGGTTGTAGAGTTTTTGTACATTTACCAAAAGAGCAGAGAACAAAGCTGGATGATAAATTTGTTCCCTGCATATNCTCTTTATAAATGAGGAAGAAGAATGAATGCACTTGTCAGGTCCAGATTCGAAATGGGTGGTTGATACAACAATATCTTACCATACCACACCGGTAAGAGATCTTTTTTGCAGATATGTAGCAAGTGATTTCGGCATTGTGAGAATGGGTAACACAAGTTACTCAAAGATTGCGGGGATTGGTGACATTTGTATCAAGACAAATGTCGGATGCACATTGGTTCTAAAGGACGTGCGACATGTACCTGATTTGCGGATGAACTTGATCTCGTGAATTCCTTTAGACCGAGATGGATACGAGATCTATTTCACAAATCAAAAGTTGATACTGACCAAAGGATCATTGGTAATTGCAAAGGGAGTTGCTCGTGGCACGTTGTACAGGACAAATGCAGATATATGCCAAGGTGAATTAAACGCGGCACAAGATGAGATTTTTGCAGATTGGTAGCACAAAAGAATGGGTCATATGAGCTAGAAGGGATTGCAGATTCTTGTCAGGAAACCACTCATC
>AWOL01S0262350.1:0-14326 GCA_000715115.1 Nicotiana otophora
AAATATTGGAAACAAATATAGATACACAAATAAAGGTACCAAAAAGAGTATCAAAAAGAAATCATTTTAATTTCTTTGACAAGAATTATCAAATTTAATTAAAGAAAGTTGAAAATTTTCCCTTCCATAGACGTCTTCTTATCAGTCAATTGATCCATCAAATAGGCCTCAATCCAATTGAAGTTCACTATTTAAGTTTTACATATCCAATCCAAATTATTCACACCCATTTCACATACTTGCTTAAAAAATGCAAATAGACATAGATACACTAATAAAGGTACAAAAAGTTTATAAAAAACTAATCTTTTTAATTTCTTTGACTAGAATTATTAAAAAAAAAAGTAAATTAAAGAAAGTTAAAAAGGGAACCTGCTTGCTTTTTCTCAACTTGGGTGCCACTACGTTGAAGGATCTCAAGCTCAACAAGACCCAAAGACATAAGACCCAATGTTAAACCCGACATAATTCCAGCAAATAGTACCAAGAAACATGAGATCCCTGCATACACAAACCATGTTACTGTCCCAAATTCTATTTCTGCCCCTAATGAATTTGGTACCCTTGTAGCCATTCTAGCTATTTCCACTGCATTCAACAAGTGCATTTTTGTCTTTTCAGCCTTCTTCTTCCTCTTAATTCTTCAATGGACAAAGTCTTATGTTCTTGTTTCAGAAGAGGAACACACAACACAGTGATGACACCAATGTGACTCAGGATATTCTTTTTCTTTTTTTTCTTTTTAATTGTTGTCTGAATTATTATGTATTGAAAATCTGGTCATGACACGTGGCAACATTTTGGCGGAGTTTGGTAGTAAACGGGTGGGTCCTTTTCTTGGATCTGGGTTGGGCTATTTTTACTGGGTCGTGTACGGTAAGGTACACTGCAGAAGAAAAAAGGTGCGAATATCGCATTTAGAGACGTTAAATTCTGCAATAAAGTATATTGACCAAACTAACGATGGAACATTCAATGTGCCGATTAACAACGAAGAAATGACTTGTCTTTTCCAAATTAGGCTCCTACCTTTCCACAGCCTACTGAATCATCTTGCTCTTTCTTTTCCTTTTCTCAATTTTATTGACATTCAAAATATAAAGGTATTGTTATACAAATGGGTTCAATGTTTATTTTTTTTAGCCTAAATATATAAATTATATACTAATTTTATATAGTTTTATATATATATATATATTTCTTCAAATATTTAAAGAGTCAAACTCTTATGTACTAAAAATGAACTTTGTGTTGATTAATGGTCAAAGTATAAATTATTTAACTATAATGAATTTCGTATAAGAATCAGGGATGGACCCACGTGGAGTCAAGGGGTTCGTATGAACTCGCTTCGTAAAAAAATAACACTATATATATTTATATCTTCTCTTTCTCCGAAGATATTTTGTTATAAAATGTATTTTGAACCCACATAGTTTAAGGAAAGTGTCTATCTCAATGGTGAAGTGGGTTCAAATTTTTAGAAGGGTCTTGAGTTCAAAACCAATCAGCAACATGATGCGAACCTACTATTTTTTTTTGGGAAAGCTTTTTTTTATATATACACAATTATAGAAAGAGAACTACACGTTTTACTTCTTTACCTTAATTAGTTTGTGATTAGATTTTTATTACTAATCTAGAATTATTACTTTTTTTAACAATTTGTGACTTTCAGTAAATAAATTGGATGCCTTTTTAGTTAATTAGTTTATGTTGAGCCTTTATAATTCTATTCCATTAACTATTTTTCTCAAATTTCCATCAATTTGTGTTTACATATTATTCTTAGTGACTTAAATTGCTCTTTTCCAATTAATCTAAGTTTTAATTTATTTACAAGGAAAGTATCATGAGGTTAATTAAATTTGAGTTTAGTTTAATTCTTGTTTGTGATTCTTTAAGTTTAAATATATTTATTAAATTATTGTTCTAATTTGAATTTTTAATATGATAATCAAATTTTAAAATTTGATTACAAGATTTTAATCTCCAGTATCTTCCAAGTTGTCAATATCAAGTTCATACTCTCAAATTTTTCCTCTCGTGAAAGAAATTTTGAACCAATTAAAATAANGCCTACTAAATCATCTTGCTCTTTCTTTTCCTTTTCTCAATTTTATTGACATTCAAAATATAAAGGTATTGTTATACAAATGGGTTCAATGTTTATTTTTTTTAGCCTAAATATATAAATTATATACTAATTTTATATAGTTTTATATATATATATATATATATATATATATATATATATATATTATATACATAATTATACATATTTCTTCAAATATTTAAAGAGTCAAACTCTTATGTACTAAAAATGAACTTTGTGTTGATTAATGGTCAAAGTAAAAATTATTTAACTATAATGAATTTCGTATAAGAATCAGGGATGGACCCACGTGGAGTTAAGGGGTTCGTATGAACTCGCTTCGTAAAAAAATAACACTATATATATTTATATCTTCTCTTTCTCCGAAGATATTTTGTTATAAAATGTATTTTGAACCCACATAGTTTAAGGAAAGTGTCTATCCCAATGGTGAAGTGGGTTCAAATTTTTAGAAGGGTCTTGAGTTCAAAACCAATCAGCAATATGATGCGAACCTACTATTTTTTTTTTCTATATTAAGTTACAACCACACAACTCCTTTTTTCTCTATTTTTAGACTGGGAAAGCTTTTTTTTATATATACACAATTATAGAAAGAGAACTACACGTTTTACTTCTTTACCTTAATTAGTTTGTGATTAGATTTTTATTACTAATCTAGAATTATTACTTTTTTTAACAATTTGTGACTTTCAGTAAATAAATTGGATGCCTTTTTAGTTAATTAGTTTATGTTGAGCCTTTATAATTCTATTCCATTAACTATTTTTCTCAAATTTCCATCAATTTGTGTTTACATATTATTCTTAGTGACTTAAATTGCTCTTTTCCAATTAATCTAAGTTTTAATTTATTTACAAGGAAAGTATCATGAGGTTAATTAAATTTGAGTTTAGTTTAATTCTTGTTTGTGATTCTTTAAGTTTAAATATATTTATTAAATTATTGTTCTAATTTGAATTTTTAATATGATAATCAAATTTTAAAATTTGATTACAAGATTTTAATCTCCAGTATCTTCCAAGTTGTCAATATCAAGTTCATACTCTCAAATTTTTCCTCTCGTGAAAGAAATTTTGAACCAATTAAAATAATAACCACATTCCTCTAAAACAACAAAGGCAAAGAGTAGATCTGAAGAAAAAATATCCATTAGAGTCTATCATTCAAGTGAGTTTGACGTGATTAGAAAAGTATACCTCCGAAAAAGCCCTTACCAATCTCGAAACCATAAATTTCCTCAAAGAAAATAGTTTTAACAATATATTTATTTTTTAATATTAATAACAAATTATTTTGTTGAGTTCTTAGTATATTTCTTCTTCACATGTTGAACCCGCTTGATGAAAATTCTAGGTCCGCTACTGATAAGAATACATTGGATTAACGGGTGACAATGTTTATTTCTAAGTCACACCAGTAGGCGATCAGCAACCTATTTGTTTGAAAAACTTTGCAAGGAAAATATTTTATGTTAAATGGCTGTAAATATGAGCTATTTATGTCCTATTTTAGACATGTTTGTAAAACATTAGTCACCTAAAAAAGCATTTGGATTAGTCACCCAACCTCAACTATAAAATACTTGTTGAGCATTATACAGAAAGATGTAATTAAGATATTAAGAAGTGCCAAAAAGCTGCAATTGACTGTTGGTTGAATCTTGATCTGACCTTGGAATCCCAAATATTGTCATGTGATCCTCAAACTTTGTGGAATNCTTCACTTAGCTTTTGAGCGTATGTAATGACGCACTTTGTACAACTCAATAAATCAAATGCCACGTACGCATGGTCAATAGTCATAGTGACTTAAAATATTACTCCCTCCGTTTCAATTTATGTGAACATGTTTGACTGAGTACGAAGTTTAAGAAAAAATGAAGATTTTTGAAATTTGTGGTCCTAAACAATTCAAAAAGGGGCCAGAGTATTTGTGTGGTTATAAAAACTTCTCGCTAAAGGTAGAATTGTAAGTTTATTCAAATTCGTTTTCAAATTTAGAAAGGGGTCATTCTTTTTGGAACGGACCAAAAAGGAAATAGGTTCACATANAGAACTAGGCCAAATATATCCCTTTATTTTCGGATATTGTCTACATTTAATCTCTGTTATGCTATCTGGTCAAATTTATCCCTATTATTACATTATCCGGCTAAATTTATCCCTACTATCAACAAACTTTTAAAAATTACCCCTCAATCCTTTAAATGACCCAAAATCTCCCAAATCATTTTAATTAAGTCACTTATTCTTATTCTTGATCCACTATTTTCGACATGCTTTCTTAATTGAAAAAAATATTAAAATAATACAATAGTTAATAAATAAAGTAAAGTAAATTGAAAATCTAAATTAGGTAGCTTGTCTAAATTCCAAAAATATTTACAACACCCTAACTTTAATGGAATTCGTTGCACCAAATGTATGGTGACTTTGTAAGTATTAGTGATAGAAGTTGAACTTCCTTGGAGACGTTACATTATCAAATTCAACATTGCTAAAATCAAATGTCTGCGCATTGTGCATTCTTAAGTTAGTCGATCGAACTCTATACTAACTTGACAATAACAAAATATATTTGAATATACCTATATATACATGATGAGCATCTACATATATATAGATCTACCGAATTCTACGATATGTATATGATTGAAAAATAAATAAAATTTTAAATCAATTTTAAACCCATTATCACATGTGGAGAAGTGGGTGTTTCTATATTGTCGATGGATTTAGAGTATGTCGATGGATTTAGATGCCTCTGTTATGCCCGAAATTAAAATTTTGATTCTATATTGCTTCACCGTTTCTTTTGTATATATGATGTTATGGACAGTTTTTTTCCTTGATATTGTTGTTTGAAATAGTATTGCTTAATTAAGATTTGCTTTAAGTTCCAAATTTAAAATTCTAATTTTGGGCTGGATCACTGTAACTCTTTTTTCATTTACAATTTGATATTTTCTAGGGTTCATTTACAATTTAATTTTGGGCGAAAATAATTTTTGTAATAACTTTAAATTTGGTATTTGAAATAAGCAGTTGAGGATGGAGAATTTAAAAGCAGTAGTGTACATATTTTCTAATGTATTTCTTTGTGAATAAGAGAAAGTTGATGGATAGGAACAATGAAGGTGGAAGGCTGCTTAGTGGTGGTGGGATGGCGGTAAAAATGGAGGATGAGGGAAAAGAGGGAAGGGGGGTTTCACGACGGTAAGGGGAAGAAGAAGAAGACGGGTGGGGGTTGGGAAATTTCTTCTTTTTCTTTTTATTTTATCTTTTATTTTTATCTTTTTCTAATTTTAATATTTTTTATCAAAACATTATCTTCACTTAGCTTTTGAGCGTATGTAATGACGCACTTTGTACAACTCAATAAATCAAATGCCACGTACGCATGGTCAATAGTCATAGTGACTTAAAATATTACTCCCTCCGTTTCAATTTATGTGAACATGTTTGACTGAGTACGAAGTTTAAGAAAAAATGAAGATTTTTGGAATTTGTGGTCCTAAACAATTCAAAAAGGGGCCAGAGTATTTGTGTGGTTATAAAAACTTCTCGCTAAAGGTAGAATTGTAAGTTTATTCAAATTCGTTTTCAAATTTAGAAAGGGGTCATTCTTTTTGGAACGGACCAAAAAGGAAATAGGTTCACATAAACTGGAACGGAGGTAGTAGCTTTGAGCACGTACAAGTGTCTATATAAAACTTCGTGAAGTAAGGGGACCGAGATGTCAAAACCGAACAAGTAGAGGTGCCTATCAGGCTATTCTGCCATAATTATGATATATCAGAATTTTATATACTAGATGGACTAAACTATAATTTACTGAGCATAAGCCAACTACATGACTCTGGATATAAAGTGAAATTCAAGAAAATAGGATGCGCCATCAAAGATGAATTAGGTAAAATCACCCTACGAGGAAAAAGGTATAGAAATGTTTATATTCTGGACTGTATTGAAAGTTTAGATAGCCATATCTGTCTAACATCCATTTCTGATGACCCATGACTTTGGCATAAGAAACTTGATCATGCTAGTATGCACTTGATCAAAAATTGTATAGACATGACTTAGTTATTGGTCTTCCAAAACTCAATCTTTCATTGTGATGCATGTCAGTTTGGTAAACAAACCAGAATTTCCTTTAAGTCCAAAGATATTATCTCCACTTTCAAGCCTTTACAATTATTGCATATGGTCTGTTTTGTCCCACTAAAATTGCTAGCATTGATGAAAAATGATATGCATTTATTATTCTTGATGATTACTCATATTTCACGCGGGTAGTATTTTTGACTCATAAAGATGAAGCTCTAAAAAATTTTAAGATCTTCTGCAAAAAGGTTATAAGAGAATTTGAAAGCAAATCATTTAAAGACTTCTCCAATGAACAAGGTTACACTCATAACTTCTCTACTCCAAGATCACCTCAACAGGACGGGGTAGTTAAGCGAAAGAACTGAACTCTACAAGACATACTAGAACAATGATATTGGAACACTCTCTGCCAAATCACTTATAGGCAGAAGCAGTTAGCACAACATGTCATATTCTCAATAGATGCCTCATTCGACCTATCATGACGAAAACCCTATATGAGTTATGGAAAGGCAAGAGACCAACCATTAGTCATTTATATCCATTTGGAAGTAAATGATTTGCTCACAATAATAGTAATGACAATCTTGGTAAGTTTGACCCGAGAAGTAATGAAGGTATATTTATTGGTTATTTTAATAACAGTAGATCATTCAGAGTATATAACACCTTATGCGTAGAAGAATTAGTTCATGTCATATTTGATGATATTAACAGTATGGCCGAGAAAGGAACTATTGCATGTGATGAAGACGCAAATCAAGATTTACCCAATGCCGGTAAAAATCAAATGATTCTACATACAGATGCAGTGAACCTCAGAAGTCGACTAATGATCCTGTCAGCCAACATACCGAAGACTAGAGTGAGTCAACTATTCAGCAAGTGGAAGCAATTCCAAATGAATGGAAGAGTGATGTAACGATCCGACCGGACGTTTTGAGCAATTGCATTCAATTCGTTGATTTAAAGTCTTGAGTAGTTTCATATGATGTATTATGACTTGTTTGTATCATCGATTTTGGTATTCGAGTGGTTCGGGATTGATTTAGAAGAATATTTCTCAATTTGAAAGCTTTAAGTTAGAAGAGTTGACCAAGTTTGTCTTTTGTGTATTTAACCTCGAATCAGGATTTTGATGATTTCGTTAGGTCCGGTGGTAATTTTGGACTTGAATGCATACCCGAATTTCCATTTGGATGTTTCTAGAAGGTTTTGGCACTATTTGGCGAAAGTTGGCAATTTAAAGGTTTGGAATATTCATAAGTTTGACAAGGAGTTGACTTTAATGATTTCGGGTTCATATTATTGTTTTGAGAACTGGAATAGGTCTGTAATCCCATTTGGAACTTGTGTACAAAATTTGAGGTCATTCCGAGTTGATTTGGCATGGTTCGGCAAGAGTTTTGAAAGTTGAAAGTTCATTAGTTCATTAAACTTGAATTGAGGTGTGATTCGTCATTTTGATATTGTTATATATGATTTGAGGCCTCGAGTAGGTCTGCATTATATGTTGGGACTTGTTGATATATTGGGATGGGATCCCGAGGGACTCAGGTGAGTTTCGAATGGTTTTCGGACCATTTTGGATCATGTGGGTAAGTGTTGGTTTTGGTAGGGAACTTTTGTGATACACTTGCAGAGCATGGGGCGCANTAAGTCACACCAGTAGGCGATCAGCAACCTATTTGTTTGAAAAACTTTGCAAGGAAAATATTTTATGTTAAATGGCTGTAAATATGAGCTATTTATGTCCTATTTTAGACATGTTTGTAAAACATTAGTCACCTAAAAAAGCATTTGGATTAGTCACCCAACCTCAACTATAAAATACTTGTTGAGCATTATACAGAAAGATGTAATTAAGATATTAAGAAGTGCCAAAAAGCTGCAATTGACTGTTGGTTGAATCTTGATCTGACCTTGGAATCCCAAATATTGTCATGTGATCCTCAAACTTTGTGGAATATCCGAATCTTTGCTCTGTAGCAGCAGGATCTACAAAAGTCTAAATACCTACTTTTCTGATGATTTTTTTAAGAGAACTAGGCCAAATATATCCCTTTATTTTCGGATATTGTCTACATTTAATCTCTGTTATGCTATCTGGTCAAATTTATCCCTATTATTACATTATCCGGCTAAATTTATCCCTACTATCAACAAACTTTTAAAAATTACCCCTCAATCCTTTAAATGACCCAAAATCTCCCAAATCATTTTAATTAAGTCACTTATTCTTATTCTTGATCCACTATTTTCGACATGCTTTCTTAATTGAAAAAAATATTAAAATAATACAATAGTTAATAAATAAAGTAAAGTAAATTGAAAATCTAAATTAGGTAGCTTGTCTAAATTCCAAAAATATTTACAACACCCTAACTTTAATGGAATTCGTTGCACCAAATGTATGGTGACTTTGTAAGTATTAGTGATAGAAGTTGAACTTCCTTGGAGACGTTACATTATCAAATTCAACATTGCTAAAATCAAATGTCTGCGCATTGTGCATTCTTAAGTTAGTCGATCGAACTCTATACTAACTTGACAATAACAAAATATATTTGAATATACCTATATATACATGATGAGCATCTACATATATATAGATCTACCGAATTCTACGATATGTATATGATTGAAAAATAAATAAAATTTTAAATCAATTTTAAACCCATTATCACATGTGGAGAAGTGGGTGTTTCTATATTGTCGATGGATTTAGAGTATGTCGATGGATTTAGATGCCTCTGTTATGCCCGAAATTAAAATTTTGATTCTATATTGCTTCACCGTTTCTTTTGTATATATGATGTTATGGACAGTTTTTTTCCTTGATATTGTTGTTTGAAATAGTATTGCTTAATTAAGATTTGCTTTAAGTTCCAAATTTAAAATTCTAATTTTGGGCTGGATCACTGTAACTCTTTTTTCATTTACAATTTGATATTTTCTAGGGTTCATTTACAATTTAATTTTGGGCGAAAATAATTTTTGTAATAACTTTAAATTTGGTATTTGAAATAAGCAGTTGAGGATGGAGAATTTAAAAGCAGTAGTGTACATATTTTCTAATGTATTTCTTTGTGAATAAGAGAAAGTTGATGGATAGGAACAATGAAGGTGGAAGGCTGCTTAGTGGTGGTGGGATGGCGGTAAAAATGGAGGATGAGGGAAAAGAGGGAAGGGGGGTTTCACGACGGTAAGGGGAAGAAGAAGAAGACGGGTGGGGGTTGGGAAATTTCTTCTTTTTCTTTTTATTTTATCTTTTATTTTTATCTTTTTCTAATTTTAATATTTTTTATCAAAACATTATTTTCACTTAGCTTTTGAGCGTATGTAATGACGCACTTTGTACAACTCAATAAATCAAATGCCACGTACGCATGGTCAATGGTCATAGTGACTTAAAATATTACTCCCTCCGTTTCAATTTATGTGAACATGTTTGACTGAGTACGAAGTTTAAGAAAAAATGAAGATTTTTGGAATTTGTGGTCCTAAACAATTCAAAAAGGGGCCAGAGTATTTGTGTGGTTATAAAAACTTCTCGCTAAAGGTAGAATTGTAAGTTTATACAAATTCGTTTTCAAATTTAGAAAGGGGTCATTCTTTTTGGAACGGACCAAAAAGAAAATAGGTTCACATAAACTGGAACGGAGGTAGTAGCTTTGAGCACGTACAAGTGTCTATATAAAACTTCGTGAAGTAAGGGGACCGAGATGTCAAAACCGAACAAGTAGAGGTGCCTATCAGGCTATTCTGCCATAATTATGATATATCAGAATTTTATATACTAGATGAACTAAACTATAATTTACTGAGCATAAGCCAACTACATGACTCTGGATATAAAGTGAAATTCAAGAAAATAGGATGCGCCATCAAAGATGAATTAGGTAAAATCACCCTACGAGGAAAAAGGTATAGAAATGTTTATATTCTGGACTGTATTGAAAGTTTAGATAGCCATATCTGTCTAACATCCATTTCTGATGACCCATGACTTTGGCATAAGAAACTTGATCATGCTAGTATGCACTTGATCAAAAATTGTATAGACATGACTTAGTTATTGGTCTTCCAAAACTCAATCTTTCATTGTGATGCATGTCAGTTTGGTAAACAAACCAGAATTTCCTTTAAGTCCAAAGATATTATCTCCACTTTCAAGCCTTTACAATTATTGCATATGGTCTGTTTTGTCCCACTAAAATTGCTAGCATTGATGAAAAATGATATGCATTTATTATTCTTGATGATTACTCATATTTCACGCGGGTAGTATTTTTGACTCATAAAGATGAAGCTCTAAAAAATTTTAAGATCTTCTGCAAAAAGGTTATAAGAGAATTTGAAAGCAAATCATTTAAAGACTTCTCCAATGAACAAGGTTACACTCATAACTTCTCTACTCCAAGATCACCTCAACAGGACGGGGTAGTTAAGCGAAAGAACTGAACTCTACAAGACATACTAGAACAATGATATTGGAACACTCTCTGCCAAATCACTTATAGGCAGAAGCAGTTAGCACAACATGTCATATTCTCAATAGATGCCTCATTCGACCTATCATGACGAAAACCCTATATGAGTTATGGAAAGGCAAGAGACCAACCATTAGTCATTTATATCCATTTGGAAGTAAATGATTTGCTCACAATAATAGTAATGACAATCTTGGTAAGTTTGACCCGAGAAGTAATGAAGGTATATTTATTGGTTATTTTAATAACAGTAGATCATTCAGAGTATATAACACCTTATGCGTAGAAGAATTAGTTCATGTCATATTTGATGATATTAACAGTATGGCCGAGAAAGGAACTATTGCATGTGATGAAGACGCAAATCAAGATTTACCCAATGCCGGTAAAAATCAAATGATTCTACATACAGATGCAGTGAACCTCAGAAGTCGACTAATGATCCTGTCAGCCAACATACCGAAGACTAGAGTGAGTCAACTATTCAGCAAGTGGAAGCAATTCCAAATGAATGGAAGAGTGATGTAACGATCCGACCGGACGTTTTGAGCAATTGCATTCAATTCGTTGATTTAAAGTCTTGAGTAGTTTCATATGATGTATTATGACTTGTTTGTATCATCGATTTTGGTATTCGAGTGGTTCGGGATTGATTTAGAAGAATATTTCTCAATTTGAAAGCTTTAAGTTAGAAGAGTTGACCAAGTTTGTCTTTTGTGTATTTAACCTCGAATCAGGATTTTGATGATTTCGTTAGGTCCGGTGGTAATTTTGGACTTGAATGCATACCCGAATTTCCATTTGGATGTTTCTAGAAGGTTTTGGCACTATTTGGCGAAAGTTGGCAATTTAAAGGTTTGGAATATTCATAAGTTTGACAAGGAGTTGACTTTAATGATTTCGGGTTCATATTATTGTTTTGAGAACTGGAATAGGTCTGTAATCCCATTTGGAACTTGTGTACAAAATTTGAGGTCATTCCGAGTTGATTTGGCATGGTTCGGCAAGAGTTTTGAAAGTTGAAAGTTCATTAGTTCATTAAACTTGAATTGAGGTGTGATTCGTCATTTTGATATTGTTATATATGATTTGAGGCCTCGAGTAGGTCTGCATTA
Organism: Nicotiana otophora; assembly: GCA_000715115.1. Taxonomy (NCBI): domain Eukaryota; kingdom Viridiplantae; phylum Streptophyta; class Magnoliopsida; order Solanales; family Solanaceae; genus Nicotiana; species Nicotiana otophora. Next base: position 11,837 of record AWOL01S0262350.1, read on the forward strand.
TATGTTGGGACTTGTTGATATATTGGGATGGGATCCCGAGGGACTCAGGTGAGTTTCGAATGGTTTTCGGACCATTTTGGATCATGTGGGTAAGTGTTGGTTTTGGTAGGGAACTTTTGTGATACACTTGCAGAGCATGGGGCGCAGGTGCGGTGGCCGCAGAAGAGGCATTGGAGGCGCAGAGCCGGAAGTAGTGGCTTGGGATCAGGATCCCGCAAATGCGAATATTGACCGCAGAAGCGGAAGCACAGATGCGTTAGGGGGTCCGCATATGCGATGTTAGCGAAAGCTGGGAGAGTGCGTAGATGTGATGGTCTTTCCTGGCAGATGCGAGCTATTGTCCACATATGCGGTTGGTCGGGGTTTCACTGGTTCTCGTAGAAGCGGAGTTTTGGTTGCAAAAGCGACGCCGTATATGCGGCTCTTTTTACCACAAATGCGGAGATGCCAAGGAGAACATATAAACTCGAGGGTTGAATGGTTTTACCACNGGAGATGCCAAGGAGAACATATAAACTCGAGGGTTGAGTGGTTTTACCACATTTGAAGATTTGGAGCTCGGTTTTGGGCGATTTTGGAGAGGAATTCAACCACATGTATTGGAGTAAGTATTAATGTACTCGGATTTGAGTATTTTACATGAATCCATCTTCGATTTCTGCATTTTGAATCTAAGAGAGAAATTGGGAGGTTTTGTCTAAACTTTTCTAAAGTGAATATTTGAGATTTGAACATAGATTCGGAATCGGATTTGAGTTAAATTAGTACGGTTGGACTCGTATTCGAATGAGTTAACAGAATTTGTGAGTTTTGTTGGGTTCCGAGGTGTGGGCCTGGGTTAGCTTTGACTATTTGATTAAATATTCGACCTTTATCAATTGGGTTTGTTTTCTATGGCATTATTTGATGTTTTGAGTTGCTTTTGGATAGTTTTGAGCCGTCTGAAGGTCGATTCGCAGGGGATGGCATTTTTAGAGTATTGTTTGGCTCGCTATATTTGATTTGAATTGATTGAGGTAACTAAAATTCTAAACTTGAGGGTAATTAATCCTGGGAGCTATGTTATATGAGATGTGTTAGGGTGACGCACATACTAGGTGACGGCGTGTGTGCGTGCATTGAGTTATTCATAATTCGAGTGGACTTTAGATTATTACCGGACTTATTGGACTCTGACCTTCTTCCTAGCTCGTCACTGCTTTCACCTGAGGTTAGGTCTGTTACTTATTGAGTACATGGGGTTGGTTGTAATCATACTACACTTCTGTACCTTGCGTGCAGATCTTGGAGCTAATGCTGTTGTGTATGGCGGAAGTTGGCATTGAAGATGTACCTGCCTTCCAGATATAGCTAACACTTGTCCTTGGTAGTTTTAGATTATAAATTATGTTTATGTATATTCCAAACAGATGTATTATTTCATACTAGCTTTGTAAATATAAGTCTTACTGGCTCGTAACTTTTACTACCAATCTTTGGATTAATGTATAGAAGTTCAGTTATTTCACTTAATGAGTTCTTATTTATCTTCACTGGAATTGTGTAATTGTTGTTTGGCATACCTAGCGGGTTGCGTTAGGTGCTATTACGACTAGTGGATTTCGTGTTGTAACAAGTTGGTATCAGAGCTCTAGATTCATAGGTTCTATGAGTTATGAGCAAGTGTCTAGTAGAGTCTTGTAAATCAGTATGATGACGTCCATACCTATCTTCGAGAGGCTACAGGACATATAGGAAAATTTTCCATCTTTCCTTCTTTATCGTGCGACATTGATTCAACTTGAAACGTATTGCTTTGATTTCATCCCATCCACTTATGTGTTATGTGAACGCTCGGTATCAGCTGTATATCAATGGCTTGTGATATCATGGATGAAGTGCGATATGTATTCTCGATGTTGTGGTTATAGGCTAGTCTGGAGGACTGAAGGCCTAGTTTAGACCGCAACTTGGGCTCGGTAGTTTTTGTTGTGTGAGTTTGTGCTTTTGGACTTATATGCCCGGTAGTGTCCCTAGGAGTGGGATTGATGGTTCATCGAGTAGTTGGATATCTATATGATGAGTATGGTGTGACTGAGAACTATGCTTGGATGATTTGGATGTAATAAGAAGAGCTTGCTTGGGATATGAAAAGGACTATTGGGTGCTTGATTTCTGTCTTGATGTGTTGTACAGTCTTGAGTTATGAGTTTGTAGAGGGATCTTTCATGTTGTTCATGGGTGGGGTGAAGTAGATTCTTATGTCTTGTTGACGAGTTTGAACTCGGGAAGATTAAATAATCACATAGTGGTTGTGACCATAATAGGGAGTAGTGAGATGCCAGTTTGAGGCTAAGCAAGTGGGTTATCACCTACGGGGTATTCTACGGATGTGTGATTCTTATGATATTTTGTGGAGAGTTTCTTTCTACCAGTGGGTTATATGTGTTGCAATTTGAGTTTGGATCATTTGAGGAAGTTGGCTTGACTGTCACGAGGATGAATATGAGT
>AWOL01S0262499.1:0-31511 GCA_000715115.1 Nicotiana otophora
AATCAATACACATTCTCATGGAACCATCCTTCTTCTTCACAAATAGAACCGGTGCACCCCAATATGACACACTAAGCCGAATAAACCCCTTATCAAGGAGTTCCTGAAGTTGTTCCTTCTTCTTCTTCAACTCCGCCGATGCCATACAATACGGTGGAATAGAAATGGGTTGAGTGCTCGATACCAAATCAATACCGAAGTCAATATCCCTGTTAGGCGGCATGCATGGCAGGTGTGTAGGAAACACATCCGGAAAATCACGTACCATCAGAATAGAATCAATGGCAGGAGTCTTTGCACTAACATCCCTCACAAACGCCAAATAAGATAGGAAACGCTTCTCAACCATACACTGAGCCTTCAAATATGAAATCACCCGACTAGGTACATAATCTATAGAACTGCTCCACTCAACCCTCGAAAATCCCTGCATCGCCAACATCACAGTCTTAGCGTGACAATCTAGAACAACATGACATGGAAATAACCAATTCATACCTAATATCACATCAAAGTCAACCATACTGAGCAGCAAATGGTCTACTCGGGTCTCCAGACCCCCAATAGTCACCACACATAACTGATATACGCGGTCCATAATAATAGTATCTCCCACAGGAGTAGATACATGAACAGATAAAATTAAAGACTCATGGGGCATATCCAGAAAATGGGCGAAATACGAGGAAACATATGAATACATGGAACTAGGGTCAAATAATACAAAGGTATCTCTATGACAAACTGAGACAATACCTGTAATCACAGCATCTGAAGCAATAGCATCTGGTCTGGCAGGGAGGGCATAGAAACGTGCCTGGCCACCCCTGATCTGCCTCCCCCTCTGGGGCGACCTCTAGCTGACTGGGCTCCGCCTTTAGCTGGCTGAGCTCCACCCCTCTCTAGCTGGGCACGTGGTGGAGGAACTGGTGTTGGTTCCATTGGCCGAGTACTTCATTGTGGAGTCCCACCTAATAGCCTAGGGTAATATCTTATAATGTGACCAAAATTGATGCACTCGAAACAGCCCGTCCTTTAAAAAAACTGCTGCTCTTGATGCCTAAAAGAACTACCCGAGGATACCTGGGTGGACAGGGCGTGATGAGAACTCTGCGCTGATAGTACACTGAATGATGTCTGGCCATGCTGATGAATGTGAGAACTATGGCGAGATGATGCACCACGGTGAAATGGCCAAGCTGACTGAGCCTGTCTGAAATGATGACCTCTACCGTGCTGGAACTGACCCCCAAAAGGAGCACCACTAAATCCACCCCTGACCACGTGGCCTCTTGGCCTCCCTTTCAGCCATTTCCTGACCGTGAACCATCTCAATATACCGAGCAATGTCGACAACCTCATCAAAGGTATCACCAGACACCCTCAATTTGGTCATAAGCAATCGCAGCTGAAAAGTGAGACCATCTATAAGCCTCTGATCCTCTCCCTATCTGTGGGAACCAACCAGATAGCATGATAGGCCAACTCCGAGAATTGCATCTCATACTGCGTCACAGACATATCACCTTGGCGAAGCTACTCAAACTGTCTGCGCAGCTCCTCTCTACGGGACTGAGGCAAGAACTTCTCCAAAAAGACCACTGAGAACTACTACCAAGTAAGGGGTGATGCGCCAACAGGCTTATGCCTCTCGTAAGTCTCCCACCATCTGAGTGCAGCCCCACAAAACTGAAAGGTAGTGAATGAGACACCACAAGTCTCTAGAATACCAGCTGTACGAAGTATCCTCTGACACCTTTCCAAGAAGTCCTGAGCATCTTCTCTCTCTGAGCCACTGAAAGATGGTGGCTGGAGTCTCCCAAACCTCTCCAACCTACGCTGATCATCCTCAGGCATAGTAGAACCACATAATCCTATGCAGCTACAATCGACTGGGCTGGTGGTGCTCCCGGTGTCCGGAGTCCCTGAACAACTTGCTTGGATGTGCGAGCGATGGGAGTCTGAGTCCATGTGCCTCCCCCTACTTAAGAAGTGGCTGCAGCCGTCGAGATAGAGACCACCTGAGCAAGGCTGGTACACGCAGTCAAAATCTGAGCTAGGCCCTCCTAGAGGCCTGGAATCATAATAGGCACAGATGGTGCCTGAGCGGGTGCATCAACAACTGGAATCTGGTCTTGATTTGGGACAACTGGTGGATCTGCATGTACTGCCCCAGCTGTTGTGCGGGCAATACCTCTACCCCTACCGCGACCTCGGCCTCTCGCGGCCCTGGCTGGTAGTACTGGTGGCTGTCCATCTGGCCTAGTAGTTGGAGTCCTCACCATCTGTGAAAGAATGAAACAATAGTTGTTTAGTTACCAGAATCAACAGATTCGAATGATAAGAATTCAAGAATGTGGAATTTTCCTAAAGGTTATGCAGTCCCTCGAAGATAAGTACAGACGTATCTGTACCAATACGCAAGACTCTACTAAACCTGCTCATGACTCATGAGACCTATGCAACCTAGGGCTCTGATACCAATCTATCACAACCCAAAAACCTAACCTGTCGTTATGGCACCTATCGATGGTACTAGGCAAGCGGACTTTCCCAAAATACTCCAGTAGTTTAATTAAAGGTAATTTAAAACTTTTTTATATCAAAAGTTTTCATAAAAACCAAAGTTGAACGTAATATAGAATCAAAATGCGGAAACCAACCCCAAACATTGGGGTGTCACTAAGTCACGAGCATCTAGATAAACAAACTAATACAACCAGTGTCTAAGTACCAATACAAGACAGAAAGAAATATAGAATGAGAGACAAGGTCATGCGGACGCTGGTAGCTACCTCGTAATCTCCGGTAGTCGATCGCGCCCGAACTCAGCGACCTCTGTGATCAAATACACCTGGACTTGCACATGAAGTGTAGGGTGTAGAATGAGTACAACCAACTCAGCAGGTAACAAATATAAATAAGGAACTAAGAAGCAGTGACGAGCTATACAATACAGTTCATTTTCGGTAATTCCAACAAAGAGTAGACATGCTTTCAAATCCATCAGTTTAAGTCAAATCAGTTCTATACAGTTCAAGTTCATGTATTCCAGATATAAAATCTTCCAAAAATTTCACAACATTAACTGATAGCAACTAAGTGCAACAATAAATAAAAGCAAGTACAACCTCTTAAGGGAGCAGTCACTCAACCCATCTCAACAGCTCACACATCCCAAGCGCTATAAGCACGGACAACGCATGTGTTGCACGGATAACTCACGTGCTATAATATCATATCTGGATCCGCACGGACAACTCACATGATGCACAGACTAACTCACGTGCCATAGAACAATATCTCACAACCAGGCCTTAGGTCTTACTCAGTTATGAACCTCTCTAGTCTCATATCTGTTAATAAAGAACGGGAAAGTAGCCCAAATCAAAGTGTTACAGTATATCATCAGGGAAAAATAACAGAGACTGAGTTAAACACGTACAAGAATCACTATGACTAAATAGAACTACCATGGCAGGAATATAGCCTAAGCATGATTTCTAACATGAAAGACAATCAAGTTCTATTAGACTTCACAGTCTCCCGGGACTGACCATGTCTCAATCTCTCATGGCGTACATCCACCCGCCCGTCACCTAACATAGGTGCCACCTCTAAACAGTCACATTATACCAAAATATGGGTTTCATACCCTCAAGACCAGATTTAAAGTTGTTACTTACCTCAAACCGATAAAATCCCTACTCCGCGATGCTCTTGCCCCTCAATTCGGCCTCCAAATGCTCCGAATCAATTCACAATCAGTACAATACCATCAATTTATGCTAAAGGAATGAATTCCACAAGAAAAACTATAAAATTATCCCAAAATCCTGAAATCATCTCAAACCCGGCCTCAAGGCCCACGTCTCAAAATCTGACAAAATTTACAAAACTAGAAAGCCCATTCACTCACGAGTCCATACATACAAAATTTATCAAAATCCGACATCGTTTACACATAGGTCAACATCCAGTTGACTTTTCTAACTTAAGCTTTTACTTTAGAGACTAAGTGTCTGAATCCACTCCGGACCTAAACCAACTAACCCGGTATATCATAACATAGTTGAAAATCACAAAAGGAAGCAGAAATGGGGGAAACAGGTCTATAACTCTCGAAACGACTAGTCAGGTCGTTACAGAAGTGTGTTCGTTTATGGATTTGGTGACCGATGTGCTTATTGATGATACTAGTGCCACGATGAATGTTGATGATACATTGGAGGTCGTTTTGCTTAACCTTGAAGATGACGAGATGGATGGCTTTGTGGAATGCGTGAACGCATTGCAAGGAATGGGGTCATACACTTATGAACCGCGCAAATTGTCCTTGGATCTTGAATATCGGAAGACTCCTCCAACAAAGCCCTCAATCATGGAGCCTCCTATTTTGGAGTTAAAGCCATTGACTCCGGATCTCAGGTATGAATTCCTCGGCCTTGTTCTACTTTACCGGTTATTCTTTTCTCTTGTTTGACTAACGTGCAGGTAGACTCTATATTGGCGGTGCTACAAAAGAGGAAGAAAGTTATTGGATGGATATTGGCGGACATTCGGGAATAAGCACCGCATTTTGCATGCACAAGATTAATTTGGAGGAGGATGCCAAACCCTCCATTGAACATCAACGGAGGCTAAATGAAGCAATGCAAGAGGTGGTCAAAAAGGAGATCATAAAGTGGTTGGATGTCGGGGTTGTCTACCCCATTTCGAAACGTTCATGGACTTCGCCGGTGCAATGTGTTCCGAAGAAGGGGGCATAACTGTGGTCACCAATGATAAAAATGAGTTGATTCCAACAAGAACGGTGACCGGGTGGAGAATGTGCATGGACTATCGAAAGCTAAACAAAGCCACATGGAAAGACCATTTTCCACTTCCCTTTCTTGACCAAATGCTTGATCAATTGGCCGGCCGGGCATTCTATTACTTTCTAGATGGGTATTCAGGCTACAATCAAATCCTTATTACTTAGGAAGATCAAGAGAAAATAACTTTCACTTGTCCCTATGGAACTTTCCCTTTCAAGTGGAAGTCATTTGACTTATGCAATGCACCGACAACTTTCCAACGGTGTATGATGGCGATCTTTACAGATATGGTAGAGGATTACCTTGAAGACTTCATGGATGACTTTTCGGTAGTTGCGTATTCCTTTCATGATTGCTTGGCAAATTTGGATAAGGTTTTGGAAATATGTGAAGAGACGAACTTGGTATTGAATTAGGAGAAATGCCATTTCATGGTGGGGGAGGGTATTTTCCTTAACTACAAGATTTCAATGAAGGGGATTGAGGTCGATGATAAGTAGGGATTTTAGCCTATTAATTGTTCTCTTTTACTTGTGTATTGGGTCAAAAATGCGTGAAGGTATTCACGAAAACTAACTTAATATGCTTGCTTGTAGGGATTGTTCAAAATGAGACATAATCAACTCATAAAGGAGTCAAAACTTGAACAAAAACCAAAACTGAGCCAAGAGGTGTGGAACGGGGACCGCGACAAAAAAGTTCGGCCGCAAAAGTATCAATGTGGACGCGGCCATTATTTCGAGGTCCGCGATATGAAGAATCAGAGAGACGCTTTTTTGGGCACAAACATGAACGCGGACCACGACAAGAAGATGCGGCCGCGAAGGTACCAGCACGGCCACGATGGGAATTCCGTGGACCGCGGTTGCTAAGGTTCAGAGAGTGCATAATTCAAGCAAAAATGAGAATGGCGCTCCGCGTCAAAATTACACGGCCACGGAAGTCTCTCACGCGGACGCAGTGGAAATTATACGGTCCGCAAAACAAGGTTCAACCCAGGTCCAGATATGAAAAAATGCGGACCGCGATCAGAATTACTCTGCCACGAAAGCAAGTGTGCGGCCACAGTCAGAATTACGCGGCCGCGAAACTTTCATAGGGGTATTTTTGTCCAAAATTTTTATCTTAACATAAATAATTCTTTTGGTTAATTTTAGAAGAGGTTATGTTTTTGCTGAGTACGTGAAACGACTAGGTTTTCCTTTTGGGGAAATTTTGTACAAGATTTACCTTATAAAATTAGATTTTCATCTTTTAATTTAGTATTATGGATTATATCTTCTCTTTATCTTTGAATTCTACTATTATTATGAGTAGATAGACCTATATCTAGGGTTATGACTCAACCCTAGTATGGGTATTTAATGGGTCTTGAACTTTAGGGCTTGAATGATTATGGGGTCGTGATATTTAGCCTAGTTCTTACTAGAATTATAGAATTATTGGTTGCAAATACTGATTCATGCCTTTATGATTTGGTTTCTTCTTGAGAAAGAGGGATTAAGTTTGGAAAAACTAGGCTAACAATGAATTGGGGTGAACTCAAGAAGTTGATAGCCCCAATTAAAGGGTTAAACCTAGAGATAGTCATACCTTACTTGAGCTAATATCACATGACTTGCATGAATACCCAGTTGGACTTGAGAAAGCCAAATTGGGCAAAATCACTCAAACTATCGAGAGATATAGAGTGAGTACTTGGGTGTGATAGCTATATTACGATCCCAAATTAATCAAGCTTTCTCTAGATTCTTACTACCCGTTAGATATCCACGTAGGCAGAAGTCGCTACCCTAGTCCTTTTAAACACTTGAAAACCAACCGAAAAAATATTATACTTAGATTTAATCTTAGCATACAATAGAAATAGAAATAGAAATAGAAATAGAAGTAGAATCAACACCTTCATGTTTGGAAGTGCAATTAGGAACAAAACACGCATCTAGACTTAGATATAAACCTAATTCCAAATAAATTAACTCTTTGTGGATTCGATCCCGACCTTATTGGGTAAAGCTGCATCAACCATCCTCGCTACTCGATAGTAGTACAGGCTTGTACCCGATCAGTCGACAAGGCAAAATTAGAGCTGATTTCTAAACTTTACCTCCAACATCCGTGAAGGGAGTGAGGAGTTCCTTGGGTCATGTGGGGTTCTACCGGCGTTTCATCATGGATTTTTCCAAAGTGGTGAACCCTATGTGTAAGCTTTTGGAGAAAGATGACAAATTCCACATCAATGAGGATTGCATGAAAGCATTTGAATTTCTCACGTTCAAGTTTACAACTACTCCTATTTTAACCACCCTGAATTGGAGCTTACCTTTTGAGCTCATGTGTGACGCTAGTGATGTGGTAGTTGGAGCAATTTTGGGGTAACGTATCAACAAGATCTTTCATCAGGTCTATTATGCTAGTAAGAACATGAATAATGCCCAGGTTAATTATAATGTGACAGAAAAAGAGCTCCTTGCTATTGTTTTTTCTATGGATAAGTTTCACCCGTACTTCATAGGTACAAAGGTGATTGTCCACACGGATCATGCGACACTTCGGTACCTTATGAGCAACAAAAAGATTCAAAGGCTTGATTAATGATATGGGTGCTTTTATTGCAAGAGTTCGATATAGACGTCCAAGACTGCAAAGGCAGTGAAAACCAAGTGGCGGACCACTTGTCTCGCTTGGAGGAGGAAGGGAGGCCATATGACGGCCTTGAAATCAATGACTCCTTCCCCGATGAGCAACTTCTAGCCATTTTAATTACCGAGATGTCATGGTTCGCTAATTTAGCAGATTATCTTGTGAGTGGTATTATCCGGATGAGTTCTCTTCAAATCAAAGGAAGAAGCTCAAACATGATTACCAAGACTATTATTGGGATGAACCATACCTCTTACGAATTTGTACCGATGGCGTGATTATAAGATGTGTGCTGGAGGATGAACAAGTTGAAATTCTTAGGGCTTGTCATTCTTCACCATATGGTGGTCACCATGGTAGAGCAAGAACGGCGGCCAAAGTGTTAAGTTGTGGATTCTATTGACCTACTCTCTACAAGGATGCAAGTGATCTAGTCAAGTGTTGTGATGACTGTCAAAGGGCTGGTGGGATTTCAAAGAAAAATAAAATGCCCCTCACCACCATCTTGAAAATTGATATTTTTGATGTGTGGGGTATTGACTTCATGGGACCATTTCTAAGCTCTTGTGGGAATATCTACATTTTGGTAGCGGTGGATTATGTATCAAAATGGGTTGAGGTCGTTGCTCTACCCAACAACGAAGCAAGAAGTGTGGTGGCATTTTTGAAAAAGAACATCTTCACAAGGTTTGGTACTCCGCAGGCCATCATAAGCGATGGGGGTTGCATTTTTGCAACAGAGCTTTTGACACCTTGCTTAGCAAGTATGGTGTCACTTACAAAGTTACGATTCCCTATCACCCTCAAGCAAGTGGACAAGTAGAAATCTCCAACCGAGGGATCAAGAGTATATTGTCCAAGTTAGTGAATGCTAACCGGACAGATTGGTCAAAGAAGCTGGTTGATGCACTATGGGCTTATTGGACTACTTTCAAAACTCCTATCGGGATGTTTCCATACCGGTTGGTGTTTGGAAAAGTTTGTCACCTTCCGGTGGAACTTGAGCACAAGGCTATGTGGGCTTTGAAGAAGCTAAATTTTGATTAGGATGCAACTTCCACATTGCGGGTTGCACATTTGAATGAGCTAGATAAATTCTGGTACCATGCATATACAAGTCCTTCCTTATACAAGGAGGAGATGAAGTACCTCCATCACAAATACATTCGGAACAAGGAGTTTAAAGAAGGTGATATTGTATTTTTGTTCAATTCTCGGTTACGGATGTTTCCGGGAAAGTTAAAGTCTAAATGGAGTGGCCCGTTTGAGATTGTGAGTGTGACACCCTTTGGTGCATTGGACTTGAAGAATAAAAATGATGAGGTATTTAGAGTCAATGGTCATCGGGTGAAGCACTATCTGGGTAAAGTTGGTGATGGCCACATCGTGACAGTGATTCATATCAAGTGATAATCGTAATTTGCGTCGTACCGTGGCGTTAAATCGGGCATTTTTTGGGAGGCAACCCATGTTTCTTTTTCTTCTTCCTTAGATAGGTCTTGTTTTGTGCTAACTGGTTTTGAAGTGTATTGCAGGAATGAGTGTGCTTTGAAGGAACTATGCTCAGAAAAAAATGGCTAAGTGTGAAAAAAGTGCGGACTGCACACTTTTGAATGCCATAGTAGAAAGGGATTTGCGGCCGCACAATTTTTGTGCGGACCGCACAACTGGAGATCAAAAATTGCAAACTCTCTGAAGTTTGCATGTTAGAGAAATGGACAAAGTGCAACCGCACAAGGAAATGTGTAGTTCGCACCAAAATCTGCGGCCGCACTCAAATATATGCAGACCGCAGATCAACAAAGGGTAAATGTGTAACATGTAAAGGAGAACTCTTGCCCTAACCGATCAACTATAAATAGTAGACTTCTCACTACTGTTGAGACTTTACGAACTCTGAACAATTAACACAAAGGAAACCACAGTGCACTCAACTGATTCACGCAACTAACACTCATTTCATCATCTTTGATTCTTCCTTAGCATCACTACATTACTAGTATGTTCAATTCATCTTTAAATTTTTCAATTTTCTTAATTTTGTTCATAATTAGTTTAGTTATTTTTTGGTCTAATGTCAAATTCATCATAATGTGAGCTTAAATTTGTGTGGGTAATTTCCTATTTGTTATTTGGGGGATGGGTAAACCGTGTATCATGTCAAAATTGCTACTACCATGTCTAAATTGTACGTAATTTAGAAACCTTAAGTTTACTGCCGATTGTTTTTGAATTGTGAAGCCGCACAAGGAATTGTGCGGTCTACAGACCAGTAGGCCGGGGCATATGGTGTGAAATGATTGTGCGGACCGCACTTGAAATTATGCGGTCCGCAGAAATTGAACCGCGACCGCAGAAAAGTGTGTGCGGCGCAGATTGAGCAATTCTCTATCTTCAGAGAGTTGTGATTTTTGAGCTTTCATTGTGCGGCCGCACTCAAAATTGTACAGACCGCATTTCGATTGTGTGGACTGCAAAATCAACACTGCGGTCCCACTTCCAAATTATGCGGTCCGCACAAGCCCATCTGCAGTCGCACTTCCCCAACCTGCAACATGTTTTGTTCTGCAAATTTTCTGCTTACCTGCACTTAACTAGAACTGACTTTTACTGCTATTTTGTGCAGCATATGGTTAGATCATATGTTTGTGGTTATATATTAAAGGGTAGGGGTGAACCTTCCAGAGGCAGAGGCAAAATCACCTTACCCCCCACCATCCAAAAAGTGATCAGTAAGAAGGCAACAACATGTGGAGGTAGACAGCCGGAGCCCTCCGAATCAAGTTCATATGCCCCATCTAGGGAAGCATCGGAGGGCGACTCAGTGCAAAGGCAGCCTGCTGTGCAATCACAGCCACATCAGCCTCAGGACAGATACCAACTAAGAAATGAGCCTACCTCTTTTGAAAGTATTTCTGAGGGATTGTAAGGGAACAATCAGGCTTCAAAGCCTTTATCTACACATGCCCCCGACGCACCAGCTACTACAATGGATATGTATGATATCCAGGATGATGGTCGAGGGGGAGATACTAGAGTTTCCGGCCTTGAGAGGTCAAAGAAGAAAGAAATCTGGGAAGATAGGTTCGTCAGTCTAATTGCATTCAATATGTTCCGAGAGTGGTGGCCGCAGAGATCGCTCACTCTTGAGCGGCAGTTTATGTTGAAAGATATGGATAGATACAACCCAAATGTGTTAAGACAATTTTGGGAGAGAAAAATAGTGGAGATGTTTCACTCAAAGTGTAGTGGATGCCAAAGAGCACTTGGTCCGGGAATTTTATGCCAATGTGGCACACATCAAGAAGGGGGCCAAAGTGACGAAAGTGAGGAACTTGAAAGTGAGGTTTGACCAAACCACCCTGAACGCATACCTAAGGTTGTAGGATATAGAGCTGGGGAAATACTTGGAAAAGCTGGCTATGGGCGATTCAGCTCGCCCATGGCTAGCTGAGCTTCTGGCAGCTCCGGGACCACCACCACCATGGATCGCAACAGGGGTTTCCATTCAGCGGAACACCCTCAACTTTGAAGCAAAAGGGTGGCGAATATTTGTGTACAGTCGCATAGACCCAAGCCGAAATGAAAACAATCTCCTAATCCCTCGGGTAGTCCTAGTTGCTTCCATCATGGCCGGGTACTTAATCAATATGGGTGCCATCATGTCGGCCAATATGTCTCTGATTGTAAGGCAGGGTGAAAGCTCATATCCATATCCCAACACTATCACAGAGTATCTCACGGATAGGGGGGTGGAGCCCAAGAGCTTTGATACGAAGATTAGGGCTAAGCAGCCCTTCTCCTGGTACTCTCTGANAGCAGCTCTGGGACCACCACCACCATGGATCACAGTAGGGATTCCAATTCAACGAAGCACCCTGAATTTTGAGGCAAAGGGATGGCAGATGTCTGTGTGTAGCAGAATAGACCCATGCAGGAATGAAACAAATCTACCAATCCCGCGAGCAGTTCTAGTCACCTCGATCATGGTCGGGTACCCAATCAATATGGGTGTCGTGATGTCGGCCAACATGTCCTTGGTTCCCAGGCAAGGTGACACCTCCAACCCGTATCCCAACACTATCACTAAGTACCTTACAAATTCGGGGGTGGAACCAAGGGATATTGACACCAAGGTAAGGGCAAAAAAGCCTTTCTCATGGTATTCTTTGATAGATGGTGGAAACTCAAAGAAGAAGGGTCGGCCCTCTACTACTGCAGGCCAGTCTGATGAGCCTGCCAGGGTAGCTGCTAGGACAGTTGACATGCCATCTACTTCAGCAGATCTTTCTGATATTGCAGCAGGTATGCCTCCACCTCTTTCTTCAGGTCCTTCAGCTTATGTGCCTTCCATATCGGTTTTGAAGTCGGTGCCCGTGCCCACTCATCCACTATCTACGCTGCGGGTCTCCCAAACACTGGCGAGCCTCAACAACTGGATGCAGACAGCCTCAACAAATCTGACTGACATATCTAGTGTTGTTGCAGCACAGTCATCCATCCCAGCACCTCACATTCCTTCGACATTGGAGGATATATTGAAGAAGATATTACTGAACCAAACCACCATCATGAATACCTTAGTAGCACATGGATCAGTGATTGAGGAGTTGGGGAAGCAGGTAAAGAAAATAAGGAAATCCCAAGCGTCCAAGAAATCAGTTGACAGGTTGAGGATAAAGGTAACCAAGATAACAGCAGCTGGGGAGCTTCCAATTGATTTGCTCATATGGTCAGACCCACCACCTGTTCCAGTGTCACCAGCTAGCCAGTCTGAGGAGCCAGATAGGGCTGCCGACATTGCTGAGACGGTGCGCCAGATGTTCACCAACCCAGTTACTCTTAGAGTCTGGGATGATGAAATCCAGTTAGAGGAGATTGAGGACGGTGACACTGCTATGGACACAAAGATGTCCAAGGCCACATAGGGAGTCCTCTTTACTCTTACCCTTACTTATTCTTATTTTGTTAAGCATTGAGGACAATGCTTATTTTTATTCGGGGTGGAGTTTATTTGATATTTGGCTATTTGACATTTAGTTCGTACTAACAAATAACATTTTCCTCTTTCCTTTTATTTATGTATATATTCTTCCCTCTTTATCTATTGATGTAGATATTCTATCTTTTCCCCTCTCATTATGTACATTCATTTATGTCTTTATTAACTTTCTTTTAGCTTCTTTATTTTCTTTTCTTATTAGCCTACGTTTAATTGTGTAGCTTCTTTTTATGTTTTTAGTAGTCAATAAGCCTTTGGTATTCTTAATGCCACGGTTCTTTCCAAATGTAGTTTTTGTGTGAACCGGGTGATTCTTCCCAACGATGGATGGCGTGACAATCTTCTTAAGGGATTGAGTCCATTTTTAATGTTTAGGTAAGAATAGTAGTAGTAATGAATAAAAGATTCAAACATGTTTGACTTGGTACTATCACACTTAACTACGTGCTTATGGTTAAAAACAAGTTTCTGAGGAAAGAAGTAGCTCTAATTAGCGACCCTGTGACTCTTGCGTTGACTTAGGCAATCATCGAATGGTTTAGTCAAGCCATAGTGATTTTCAATCCTGAATATGGTCATTGTGGGCCCTCGACTCTATCCTTTTTAACATTCCAGCTGCGTGTGAGGTGAGATGATTTTGTTGCAAGTCCAAGCACCCATGCAAATGGTCTAAAACTTGCCCTGAATGTGTTTCTAGGCGAAATTTTAAGTATTGCTTGGCTTGAGAAGTGATTGTAGGTTCTCTTTGACCCGCTTGAAATTTTCCATGACTCACCAAAGTTTTTATCCCTAGTTAACCCATTTGAGCCTAAAACCTTTCTCATTTGATAACCATGTTACAAACCTTTATCCATTTTGTAGTGACCCTCTCTTGGCACCCGAGCTTTCCTTAACACTCTTGAGAAATAATTGGCTAAAACATAAGTTTGGGGGAGAAACGATGAGTTTGAAAAAGGTATCAAGGTACAAAAAGATAAAAGAAATGAAGAATGGGGAAGGCAAGAAAAAGAAAGAAGAACAAAAAGAAAAATGCAAAAATAAAGTGAATAAGTTAAAAAATTGAAGAGATTTCAAAGAATGGTAATGATGCAAAGCATGGTAAAAATAAAGAAGGATGAAATGAATATCATGACCAAGAAAGGGTGATGCTAAGTGTCTCTAACCCCCCAATAGGAAAGAAAATGCCTCCAAAAAATGGTATAGCATGAGCCTATAAGAGAAAATAGAGTGCTTAAGAAAAGATGAACCCCTTCTATCCTAGTATATCCAACCTTAGTCCAAAAGCCTTCATTACATTTCCAAAATGCCCTACGTGATTTCAAGTCGAGTGAGCTTACATTAGTGGTAATTTACACGAGGGGCAAGCCTATGGTACTCAAAGTCGTATTTGCGATATTCTTTTGAGAGAGATAAGCGAACCTTTCACAAAACTTTGAATTAAGTGATACATTCTTAAGTGAGGTTCAAACGGAGAGTAGAAGGGGAGGAGTTTGGGATCCACAATGACCTACATGAAAGAGCGAGCTTCCTTGATGAATAAAGTTAACTCTTGATGCTCAAGTGTCACATTAGAACTATTTGTGCTTTAAACTTCAAATCATTGCCTTATTGATAATTCATAAGTGTTGTGGGTAATAATTGTTGGTCCCAATTGATGTGTGTTTGATACACCTTAGATTAGCTGGAATAACTCTTATCTTGTGGAGGTGGTAATTACCCTATTAGCTTGAGGACAAGCAAAAGCTTAAGTTTGGGGGAGTTGATTAGTGGGTATTTTGACTACTTATTAGCGCCTTTTAGCTTTCATTTTAGTCCAAAAGTATTTAATTGTATTCCCAAAAACTGATAAAATATGCTTAATTGCAGGAGTATTAGAAAAGGAGCCACTAAGATAAAATCCAACTCAAGAAAGAGTGATCTGAACTCAAGGACAAAAATCAGGCACATAATCTAAAATGCGGACCGTAGATTTTCATCTGCGACCGCAGAATGTGAAGGAAATTTAACAAAGTCCAAGTGCAAAGTGTGGACCGCACAATTATTATGTGGCCGCAGAAGCTATGCAAGAGCTAAAGTTCAGAGAGTCTCATTTCAAGATCAAAAAGAAATGCAGACAGCACAATAATTATGCGGCCACAGAAATCAGCTACGCGACCGCACTCAGAAATATGTGGTCCGCAGAAGAGCCCTGTGCGGACGCACCAAGAATTGTGCGGACCGCAGAATATGAGAGATGCATCCGCAATCCAAAATTGTGCGGCCGCAGAGTCAACTCCTGTCAAGACTGAAGAGAAGTGTGGACCGCACATGGAATTGTGCGGTCGCAGAACCTCCGAAAGGGCATTTTTGTTCGAAACTTCCAGCTTTGTATAAATAGACTAGTTTCACCAAATTAGAAAGGTTTTGAATATTGAAAGTCCTGTAGTCATTTTTCCTTGCCTCTTTAGGCAACCTTAGCTTACTTTGGTGATTTAACATTGGATTTTTATCTTTTAGTCTTGCAATATGAATTTTATCATCGTTTCTTCTTCATTTTCTTCTATACCCATTATGAGTACCTAGATTTTTAACTAGGGTTGTGACCCAACCCTACTGTGAAAACCTAATGAGTATTTAATTTATGGCTTGTTTATGGTAGGGAGTTTATTATTTAACCTTATTCTTGCCTTTAATTATAGAATTAATTGTTGCAAATATTAGTTCATGCCTATTTGACTTGGCCTCTTCTTGAGAAAGAGAGACTTAGTCTAGGAAAACTTGGCTAACAAGAATTTGGGATAAAATCAAGAGATTGATGTGAGCACCTAATTTTTGACCATGCTTGAATTTTCGCCCACTCATCTCACCAATACCACACTTTGTCCCCACTCCACTTTCTCTTGTCCCTAATGCTTGTCCCCCACTCACAAACCCCATACCCCATTTTCAGCCATTAAAACATATGCATAACACACAAAAGGAGCAGGACAGACCTGAAAATAACAAAAAAAACAGAGGGAGGGACGGGCAAAAAATTAGACCAAAAAAGACAGCAAGCTTTTCTTCTTCCGAATTTTTCACCAAACTTCAACACCCTCACTTGGCTTCACGACAGAACCATTTTACTACCCGAAAACCAGTTGTGTTCCACCATGAAAAATCCATGAAAACATGTCACTAAAGCTTCAAACCAGTTGAAACACACACCCAACAACCGCTAGCCGGGGATCTATCCCAAGTCCTCGCCTCTCTCTCTCTCTCTCATGGTTGTCACAATCAACTCAGGAAAGTTATAATTAAAAAAGAAGTTTTGAAAAGAACTGATTTCAAAGGTCAACTTTTTCTCTTTCTGGGTTTTATAAGTTGTAGAAGCTCGATCTTGTGGTTGCCGTTGCTTGCTCTTGTTGAATCTATTGTTCTGAGTTTCATCTTTAACGATTCAAGCCTTTTAGGTTCATTCTATTATCTTGTTTCATGTTTAATGCTTGTACTTTGATGCTTCACCTGTTTGAATAAAAGGATGTTTTTCATGTTGATGCATTCTCGTATGTTTCCTTCACTGTTTGTCTTATCTTAACATTTGTTTTTAGAAACCATCAAGGTTTGATCTAGCCTTAATTCACTAGTTTGGTCTTTCTTCTTTTTAATGTTATGAACGTGATGTTAATTGAGCATATTGGTTCCAAAAG
Source organism: Nicotiana otophora (assembly GCA_000715115.1). Classification (NCBI taxonomy): domain Eukaryota; kingdom Viridiplantae; phylum Streptophyta; class Magnoliopsida; order Solanales; family Solanaceae; genus Nicotiana; species Nicotiana otophora. Next base: position 16,131 of record AWOL01S0262499.1, read on the forward strand.
GTGTTAAGTTTTGAAGTTAAAAAACGAGACTTTCAGAGTTTAAGTTCAATAGAACCAATAATCCACTTGAAATTGGACCATGATATTTGTGGTGAGAATTGATTTCTTATAGGCCCGTACAGTAATTATTCAAAAAGGAAAGAAATAAATTTGGTCCATTATGTAATTGCATGATATGTGCCATTGTATTTTCGTAGTAATTAAAAGAGTTATTGTATCTTGGGCTCATGAGAATTCGGTTTGATCAAGACCAACGAAGGAATTGGGTTTGAGTTTAATTACTATTGAATTGTTTTATCTAAATGGGAAAAGAAATTTTCCTGTTAGGCCAGACTAAATAGCCCATTCTTTACAAATTAATAGATGCTAAATGATTCACAATGTGTTAGAATACTTTATGCACACTCTAAATTAATTAAATCATCGTGATTATGTATATATTCGCGTAACATAATTACGGTTCCCAAAATAAATCAAAGTACGTGTTCACACGACTTTGGACAAAACAATCATAATTAATAAAGCGCGATTAATTGTGTACACGTACGCGTGACATGATTTTAGCGCCCCAATAAAACGGTTTCACGCACATGTAATCTGTTTCAAAGATAAATTCATATTTTAATAATTAAAAGCGGATAGATAAAATATGAAAACCAATAAACCAGAGTTTATCCCAAATTAATTCAAGCCAAGTTGTAGTCAATGAAGCGACCGTTCTAGAACCACGAGACTCGGGGAATGCCTTACACCTTCTCCCCGATCAACAGAATTTCTTACCCAGACTATGTTTTTGCAGATCAATAATAATAGAGTCAAACCTTCCTTTGACTGGGGATTCAAATAAAAGGTGGATTTGAATACCCAAAACTTAATTCCAAGTGATGACTCTGTAAATAAAATAATCCCTACTCAAGTTTGTCACTTTAATTGGAAAGACTCTTTAACCCACAACAATAAAACACATATATAGTTTTGGGGTAGAAAAGGCGTGTGACAGCTTTGGCGACTCTACTGGGGACTTTCAAGAATTCGAGATTATACATTGACTTTATGTGGCTTTATTAATTTTTGTATGTATTGTGATTTATTTGGGTTTAATGTGCTACTTGTCCACTTTTTACCGCTTTGATATTATTGAACTATACATATAAATTGTCTTCTCACGCACCCCATCTGAGTCTTCTGAAATTAAATTGGGCATTTTCTTGATATAGCCCGCATTCTTTGAGATAGTCGAGGTGCTTGTCGCCCGGTGAAGGATTTTAGTCACACATGTTTTAGGCAGGGAGAACCACCAGCTAAGCTGGAAAGCAATGCTACCGGTACGCTGACCCTCATCGGCTCGAGTTGCCCGCTCGAGAAAGCCAGTCTAGATACCTCCTCCATCATGATTTAAACCTAGAAGAACAAACATCATGCTCGATATCCCTAGTAGGTTCGCTTTATTTGCATCACGTGCATTTGACTAAGCATGGCTCTACACAAGGGTTGGGTGTTGTTTAGGATAGGTACTTTGTTGATACCATTATGTTCATGTTATGTGCTACGTGTTTGCATTATTTGGGAGGCTTGCATGTTGACCAACTTTAGGATAGATTAATTGAATGAACAGGAAAAACATAATGTGGTGAGGTGCGTATGATTTTTAAAGATTAATTTTCATAAAAAAAGAAGAGAAAAATAGTCGGTTTTACCGAACTATGCGGGTCTAATTCTCACCGGATGTGAGATACATAGGCAAATCTCATCGGTTCCTGCCCCCAATTTTCAAAAATCCAAAAATATTTACTTCCTTTTTAAAAAGAAATCTTTCTCCCAAAATTCAAAAACAAAAAACAAAATCAAAGTCCAAAAAAAAATCTTTCTTTTGAAATTCTCAAAAAACAATATCAAAATCAAAATCCAAAAATATGTTTTTTCCTTCTTTAGAAGTCTTTCTCCCAAAAATTCAAAAAAAAAATCAATCAAAATCCAAAAAATATTTTCTTTCTCCTTTAAGAAGTCTTTTTTTCAAACATTCCCAAAGAAAAAAGAAAGAGCTAGCTTATTGCTTTGTTCCAGGTATTGCCGAACTACTCAAGATCTGATTCATGCGGTGTCATGATACGTAGGCAAACTCCATCGGATTCGATCATTGCCATCAAATAAACTAAGTGGAAAAAAAGAAGAAGAAAGAAAAATAAAGAAAAGAGTGACAAAAATAACAAAGAAAAAGAAAAGAAAATAAAGCAAGAGTGAAAAATTCAAAAAGAGAACTCTGTGTCTAGTTTGACAAAGAAAATGGCGGAAAGTTTTTGTGAATACTATCAAATGGTGCGAACAAGCCGTCATGGTAAAGCCTCAAATGGACGAAGCAGAAATGGTTATTGTATTCCAACAGGCCCAAGAGGCGAACTACTTCCAGAACATGATGTCCGTTCGTCGAGACTATCAAAATTGGGGAGTTGATCGAAAATGGTTTAAAAACCGGGTCGAATCTTGAGTTATACTGCCTTTAAGGCCACACCACAGGTCGTTGCACCGCCTCCCTATGCGGCGATGAATGCACAACCTTACACACAACCACTGCATTATACACAAGATCGAGATCCACTTCCCAGAAATACACGTTCTTACCAAGCTCCATATAATCCCCAACCAAATGATCCCCAATACAATCCTTGCCCAAGAGAGCCTTTCAGAAATAATCATTTCACCCCTATTGGTGAATCATACTCGAGTTTGTTCCAAAAGCTAGTCAAGCTAGGTCTGCTACAGTCAGTGGCCCCGAACCGGCCAAACCCTGAGCCCCCATCGCACCGGGCTAATGCTAGATGTGAATACCACTCTGGAGTAGTGGGACATGATACAGAAGACTGTTGGACTCTTAAAGGAGTAGTGGAAGACCTCATCGAGGTCAAGACAATAGTGCTTCGGGATGAAGATGCCCCTAATATGATGAACAGTGCTCTGCCTACTCACACCAATGGGCAAATAGTCTGAATGATCTCTGAAGATGAGGAATTTGATCTGGCACTGAAGGTCATTGCATCCATTGTCGAGACATAAGAAAATCCAAAATGGTCGCCAAGCCTGAAAGTCCCCGATCAGACGGGAGTCTCAGTAGCCAGTCTTGCTATCCTTTCTACGTCCGGATTATTTCAGGGTGTAATCCGGATGTTTTACTTTATTGTCTTACTTTCCGATGTAAACCCTTCTATCTTTAAAAATAAAAAAAATCAAATTTAAAAAAAAGGATCAAATTTAAAAAAAACAAATTAAATAAAATCAATATTTCATTATCAAGGAATGTCTATGTTCTTAATCTTGTCACCTTTCTTTTTCTTTTTCAGCTTTGTTAATGCAGATTATAATAACATGACATGCTTGCGGACTTCATGCTCAAATCCTAAGACATTGTCAGACCTCTAAATAATGAATTAAGAAACATAATATTTTGAAGACAAGGCTTGTAAGAGAATAAATAGAAAATTGGAACGAAGTTGAGATTCCCTCTCTTCGGATTATTGTTGAAGCCGAGATCGAGGATAAGATATCGGTCAAGAACCGGTTGGAACAGTTGACTATGATTAATTAAAAACGAATGGCCGCAGTTTGCCAGGGGTAGTTGTACCAACAAATAATGGCTCGTGTCTACAACAAGAAAGTGCGATCCAGGAAATTTGGAATAGGACAACTCATTTTGAGACGTATCCCCCCACCTCATGAAGAAGCTAAAGGAAAATTAACTCCAAATTGGAAAGGTCCATACATTATAATGAGAGTACTACCAAAAGAGAGTGTTCTACCTCGGAAACATCAAAGGAAATATCCCTGAAACAACTGTCAACACGGATGCAGTCAAAAAGTATTATGTTTGGCCCTCTATGTAGCATTAATGTTCTCTGATTGGCATGACGAAGGCTTTCATTCTCGCTACCCAAACATCATTAATCCTTTTGTCAACTCTTTTAGCCGGTTACCTTTCTTTGATTACCCTCTTTGAAACCTGACGGAGTTATTAAAAAAACAAATACAAAAAAGAGAAAGGAAAAGAAAAAATAGAAGAAAAAAATAAAAAAGAAGAAGAGAGAAACAAAAACAAAACAGAAGAAAAACAAAACAAAAAAATCGAACAAGTTCATATTGCTTGAACTACGTTCGACTTGATTCCAAAAGGATACGTATGCAGCCTCTCTCTAGGGGTTCAGTCACACCAAAAAAAAATTCATACTCCAAAAAAAAAAAAAATAACCGGGGCAGATGTTAAAATTAGTTCGGCGATGGTTTCGCCTGAAAGGTTCCAAAGTTGTAATTCAATCCAAATCTTTTTTACCCAAATCCTTCTCAAGTCCTTCCGATCAATCAACGAGAATGTTCAAAATGAGAGGATACAATTACTTGGATCTGATGCAATCAAATGAGAGAAATAAAATGAGAGAGTCTTATTGGTGAAAATCCTCACGGGCACCATAAGGCGATGGTAAGCAGAGAAATTTAAATGAGAGAGTCTTGTTAGTAAAAACTCGCAAAGAGCATTGTAAGGCGATGATGAGAAAAGAAATGAGAGAGGTCAGTTGATAAAAATCCATGAAGGGCGCCACTAATCAAAAAAGAGGATTCCCACAGTTACTGACATCGACACAGTCTTGGGCAAGATTTTTCGGTTTCGAGAAAAAAGTTTGATGATTTTCCAAGAGTCGGACGGTTTACACATATCAGGCATCCAGTACAAAAGGCATGTCATGTTCATTGAAGTTCGCATATACTCCAGATAAGTCCTTCTTTCGTTTCCCCGAAAGGGATACCTCTTGTCTAAATTCATTTGTTCATTCCATTGTTTGTCTTTCTTTTGAATCCCTTTCGGTCTAACTCTGTTCCGAAACTAAGACAAATAAGGGATGGTAAGTAGGGGTGGGCATAAAATCAAATAATCGAATTTCGAACCGGGCCGAATTAATTCGGCATTTCGGTATAATTCAGTATTACATTTTCGTTATTTTGGTATAACGGTACGGTCCTCGGTATTAGGATCTTGAAATTTTGGTATACCAAAATATCAAATTTTTAAAGAATTTTATGTTGGACCTATACTGTCCCGCTCAACCCAATATGTTGTATCTCTAATTCTCTACGCTGTCCTAGTGCCCAGCCCAACCCAATAAGGCCCAACTCTTACCCTCTTTAGTCTTTCCCTAGTTTCACTTCACTATAGGAAACTAGAAAGGGAGAAACAGAAACCTAACCTAAGAGAATAGAGATCGACTGTGACTGTGACTGTGAGAGGGAACTCAGAGAAGTGAGAACCTCGGTGCGATAGAGACAAGTCAGAAGACGTCACGGCGACTTCACGACCTCGGCGCCAACGACTCTCAAGTGTGACTGCTGGTTTTCTCATTTTTTACCTTCATTCTTCAATCTTCAACTCTTCAATAGGTTCATAACTTTTCATTCTTCAATCTTCAGTTTTTTTATAATAATAGTTGTACTGTTGGAGAAGGAATGTTATTTTGAATTTTGGAGTATGAATTTTGATGCAACTGTAGTATTGAGTTTTGGGGTATAATTTAAGACTAAGTTAATACTGCTGCTACTGTTGCACTGTTAGAGTCTCTATTTTTTATTTAATTTTGCTGCACTATGTTAAACTTGAATTGTAGTTATTTGTGAGTTAGGCAGAATTGGCAGATTTGAATTGTGGTTATTTGTGAGCTAGGAAGAATTGGCAGCTTTGAATTGTGCATTGTTGGCAGCTTTGAATTGTGCAATGTGCACTTTGAATTGGCAGCTTTGAGCCTTTGTCGTTTGAATTATGCACTGTGAAGATGTTGCACTCGTTAATCATTGTGCACAGTGCATTGTTGCACAGAATTGTGCACTCATTAATCATTATTGCATTTGCTTTGAAGTTTGAATTGTGCACTGTTGCACTTGCACACTTTCACTAGTTAGTGTTGCCTTGAATTGTGCATTGTTGCTTACTGCTTAGTGTTGAATTTAGCGATTATTGTCATTCATTAGTGTTGCTTATTTAGTGATTATTAAACCAAAATCGTATCAAACCAAAATAAGAAATACTAAACCGTATCGAAATACTTTGGTACGGTATTTGGTATACACAATTGATAAACCGAATACCGAAATACCGAACCGAAATTCTTAAATACCGAACCGAAATATCGAATGCTCACCCCTAATGGTAAGACTGATTTACAAGGCTCTTGTTTGATACAAGCTAAAATGCTAAAAAGGCACCCAGACTTGGCAGGGGATCAAGTCGACCTTGACTGGCCATGAAGGCCGATGATTCGAAATCAAAAACTCTTGTAAGGTAAAAATCAAATTGAAAGTGCCTACAAGGGCAAAATAAAGTTGAAAAAGTTAAGTTCCAAGTGGCTAACTGTTTTGGCAAAGTTTGAAAAGCCAAAGGTTCCCCAATACTCTGAAATTGAAAGTGTTGAGGAAAGAAGTTGAAAGTAAAATGCTACAAAGGAAAAATAAAGTTGAAAGTTAAATCCCACGCGACCAACTGTCAAGTAAAAGTTTGAGAAGTCAAAGGCTCTCCGGGGCCAAAAATACAAGTGGTTTTCAAGAAACATCTAGTAGGTTGAAATCGTCATCAAAAGAAGATGGTCACAAAGCCAAGCTGCCAAAGATATCAAGGCCACAAACTGACCACCACTTTTAAAACTCACAATTTTTCTTTGTTTGCAGCAAGAACAAAGCAGTGCAAAATGATGATTCCTAAAGAACGAATGTGACCAAAGGTGAGTTTCACAAAATCTCTATTTTCTTTTATTGTCAGCATGCATCACTATTACAGATTATTTTCGTAGCTTAACTCAGGTAGAACCTTTTCACCTAGGGGGATTTAGCTCATAGTTCCGGGTAGAAGTACTCTTCGGCCAGGGTATTTTTCGTAGCTTAACCCAGGTAGAACCTTTTCGCCTAGGGGATTCAGCTCATAGTTCCGGGTAGAAGTACTCTTCACTCAGGCTGTTTTTCGTAGCTTAACCCAGGTAGAACCTTTTCGTCTAGGAGGATCCAGCTCATAGTTCCGGGTAGAAGTACTCTTCGCCCAGGCTATTTTTCATAGCTTAACCCAGGTAGAACTTTTTCGCCTAGGGGGATCCAGATCATAGTTCCAGGTAGAAGTACTTTTCGCCCAAGTTGTTTTTCGTACCTTAACCCAGGTAGAACCTTTCCGCGTAGTGGGGTCCAGCTAATAGTTTCTGGGTAGAAGTATTTTTCGCCCAGACTATTTTTCGTAGCTTAACCCAGGTAGAACTTTTTCGCCTAGGGGGATCCAGCTTATAGTTCCGGATAGAAGTACTCTTCGCCCAGATTGTTTTTCGTACCTTAACCCAGGTAGAACCTTTCCGCGTAGGGGGATCCAGCTAATAGTTCCGGGTAGAAGTACTCTTCGCTCAGACTGTTTTTCGTAGCTTAACCCATGTAGAACCTTTTCGCCTAGGGGGTCGAGCTCATAGTTCCGGGTAGAAGTACTCTTCGCTTAGGCTATTTTTTGTAGCTTAACCCATGTAGAACCTTTTCGCCTAGGAGGTCCAGCTCATAGTTTCCAGGTAGAAGTACACTTCGCTTAGGCTATTTTTCGTAGCTTAACCCAGGTAGAACCTTTTCTCTTAAGGGGATCTAGCTCATAGTTCCGGGTAGAAGTACTCTTCGCTTAGGCTATTTTTCGTAGCTTAACCCATGTAGAACCTCTTCGCCTAGGGGGTCCAGCTCATAGTTTCCGGGTAGAAGTACTATTCGCCCAGGTTGTTTTTCGTAGCTTAACCCAGGTAGAACCTTTTTGCCTAGGAGGATCCAGCTCATAGTTTCGGGTAGAAGTATTCTTCGCTTAGGCTGTTTTTCGTAGATTAACCTAGGTAGAACCTTTTTTCCTAGGGGGATCCATCTCATAGTTTTCGGTAGAAGTACTTTTCGCGCAGGTTGTTTTTCGTAGCTTAACCGAGGTACAACCTTTTCGCCTAGGGGGATCCAACTCATAGTTCCGGGTAGAAGTACTCTTCGCTTAGGCTATTTTATATAACTTAACTCAGGTAGAACTATTTCGCCTACGGGGATCCAGCTCATAGTTCCGGGTAGAAGTACTTTTTGCTCAGGAATGTTTTACGTCGCTTAACCCAGGTAGAACCTTTTCACCTTAGGGGATCCAGCTCATAGTTCCGGGTAGAAGTACTCTTCGCTCAGGATGTTTATACATAGCTTAACTCAGGTAGAACCATTTCGCATAGGGGTATCCAACTCATATTTCCAGGTAGAAGTACTTTTCACCCAGGCTTGCTTTTCGTAGCTTAACCCAGGTAGAACCTTTTCACCTTAGGGGATCCAGCTCATAGTTCCGGGTAGAAGTACTCTTCGCTCAGGATGTTTATACATAGCTTAACTCAGGTAGAACCATTTCGCATAGGGGTATCCAACTCATATTTCCAGGTAGAAGTACTTTTCACCCAGGCTTGCTTTTCGTAGCTTAACCCAGGTAGAATATTTTAACCTAGGTGAATCTAGCTCATATTTCCGGGTATAAGTACTCTTCGCCCATATTTGCTTTTTGTAGCTTAATCCGGGTAGAAGTACTCTTTGTCCAGGCTTGCATTTTATAGTTTAACCTAGGTAGAACCTTTTCGCCAAGGGGATTCAGCATTTATTTTCAGTAATACAGGGCGCCAACCCCTGGTTACATTTCCTTTCCAGTAATACAGGGCGCCAACCCCTGGTTACATTTCCTTTCCAGTAATACAGGGCGCCAATCCTTGGTTATATTTCCTTTTAAGTAATACAGGGCGCCAACCTCTAGTTACATTTCCTTTCCAGTAATACAGGACGCCAACCACTGGTTACATTTCCTTTCCAGTAATACAGGGCGCCAACCCCTGGTTATATTTCTTTTTTAGTAATACAGAGCGCCAACCCCTGGTTACATTTCTTTTTCAATAATACAGGGCGCCAACCCCTGGTTACATTCCTTTTTCAGTAATACAGGGCGCCAACCCCTGGTTACACTTTCCTTTTCTGTAATATAGGGCGTCAACCTCTGGTTACATTTATTTTTCAGTAATACATGGCGGCAACCCCTGGTTATATTTCTTTTTCAGTAATATAGGGCGCCAACCCCTGGTTACATTTCTTTTTCAGTAATATAGGGCGCCAACCCCTGGTTACATTTCTTTTTCAGTAATACAGGGCGCCATCCCATGATTACATTTTCTTACCAGTATAGGGTACACCAATCTCTGATCTCCTTACCAGTATAGGGTACACCAATCCCTAGTTGGGTTCTCCAACATAGGGTACACCACTCCCTAGTTGATTTGATTTTAAATGCAGGATACACTACTCTCTGTTATCATTGCCAGTATAGGGTGTCCCATTTTTCATGGCCACATTTTCCCAACATAAGGTACATCAATCCTTAGTTGAGATATTCTTTTGGGATAATAAAAAAATCATCATGACCTTTTCAGGGTACACCATTCAAGTTTTTTTATTGCTTTCAATAAAGAAGTAGTTTAGAATTTTGTTACAATAACTCACGAAAGTTTCCTAGTAAAAACTGGGGCAGAAAAATTTCGTTCGTTTGTTTGTTGTGATGGCTGAGCAGGTTTACCTCGAGGAACATGGTTTGAAATGAAAAAAAGAAGAAGTCTCAATCCAGAATAAAGAAAAGAAAAGGAAAAGAAGTGAATCCAAATGTAGAAGAAGATGGAAAGGATATGGACTGCTCAAGACATGACTGAGGTTACTTCACATTTTCCGTTTGGCTTAGAAGAAGCCGTAGAAGCATGAACTAGCACCTACAGCTAGTAAACATCAAGGTTCAGATCAGTGCATGCATGAACAACCAGTCAAGACTCATGATCAAGCTTCAAAAGCTTATAGATAGGAATCTTGTAACTCAGAGTTGATTGGCTTGTTTAGTTTCTTTCGATTTTGATGTAATAGCAGGACCACAGACCGGAGCCTCGACGGAACCTCACTCGACTCTCCAACTCATCATTCCATCACTTTCCTTGAAGTACATGCGACCTGATTTTCCTATAACCCGGGATCTGTAGGATGTCTAAACCATGACTCGGTTGCACCCTATCTTTTATTTTCTTCCCTTTTGAATAATGGTATGGCCAAAAATTAGTCATATCGCTCATATTTTCTTTGCATGAAAACTCTTCATATTTCCAAGCAAAGAGGGACATGCTGTGAGCACCTAATTTTTGACTGTGCTTGAATTTTCGCCCACTCATCTCACCAATACCACACTTTGTCCCCACTCCACTTTCCCTTGTCCCCCATGCTTGTCCCTCACTCACAAACCCCATACCCTATTTTCAGCCATTAAAACACACGCATAACACACAAAATGAGAGGGACAGATCTGGAAAAAAAGAAAAGAAAAAGGGAGGGACCGGTAAATAATTAGACCAAAAAATACAGCAAGCTTTCTTCTTCTTCCGGATTTTTCACAAAACTTCAACTCCCTCACTTGGCTTCATGATATAACCATTTTACTACCCCGAAAACCAGTTGTGTTCCACCATGAAAACTCCATGAAAACCTGTCACTAAAGCTTCAAACACTACACCAAAACTCAGTTGAAAAACACACCCAACAACCGCTAGCCGGGGATCTCTCTCAAGTCCTCGCCTCTCTCTCTCTCATGGCTAACACAATCAACTCAGGAAAGTTAGAATTCAAAAAGAAGGTTTGAAGAGAACTGATTTCAAAGCTCAACTTTTTCTCTTCGTGGGTTTTATAAATTGTAGAAGCTCGATCTTGTGGTTGTCGTTTCTTGCTCTTGTTGAATCTATTGTGCTGAGTTTCATCTTTAAAGATTCAAGCCATTTAGGTCCGTTCTATTATCTTGTTTCGTGTTTAATGCTTGTACTTTGATGCTTCACCTGTTTGAATAAAAGGATGTTTTTCATGTTGATGCGTTCTCGTATGTTTCCTTCACTGTTTGTCTTATGTGAACATTTCTTTTTTAAAATCATCATGGTTTGATCTAGCCTTAATTCACTAGTTTGGTCTATCTTCTTTTTAATGTTATGAACGTGATGTTAACTGAGCATATTGGTTCCAAAAGGTGTTAAGTTTTGAAGTTGAAAAACGAGACTTTCAGAGTTTAAGTTCAATAGAACCAATAATCCACTTGAAATTGGACCATGATTTTTTTGGTGAGAATTGATTTCTTATAGGCTCGTACAGTAATTATTCAGAAAGGAAATAAATAAATTTGGGCCATTATGTGATTGCATGATATGTGCCATTGTATTTTCGTAGTAATTAAAAGAGCTATCGTATCTTGGGCTCATGGGAATTAACTTTGATTAAGACCAACGAAGGAATTGGGTTTGAGTTTAACTACTATTGAACTATTTTATCTAAATGGGCAAAGACACTTTCCTGTTAGGCCGGACTAAATAGCCCATTCTTTACAAGTTAATAAACGCCAAATGATTCACAATGTGTTAGAATACTTTAGGCACACTCTTAATTAATTAAATCGTCGTGATTATGTATATGTTCGCGTAACTTAATTACGGTTTCCAAAATAAATCAAAGTACGCGTTCACGCGACTTTGGCCAAAACAATCATAATTAATAAAGCGTGATTAATTGTGTACACGTACGCATGACATGATTTTAGCGCCCCAATAAAACGGTTTCACGCACATGTGATGAGTTTCAAAGATAAATTTATATTTTAATAATTAAAAGCGGATAGATAAAATATGGAAACCAATAAATTACAATTTATCCCAAATTAATTCAAGCCAAGTTGTAGTCAATGAAGCGACCATGCTAGAATTACGGGACTCGGGGAATGCCTTACACCTTCTCCCCGGTCAACAGAATTCCTTACCCGGAATTTATTTTCGCAGACCAATAATAATATAGTCAACCCTTCCTTTGACTAGAGATTCAAATAAAAGGTGACTTGGAACACCCAAAACTCAATTTCAAGTGGCGATTCTGTAAATAAAATAATTCCTACTCAAGTTTGTCACTTTAATTAAAAAGTCTCTTTAACCCACAACAATAAAACACATATATCGTTTTGGGGGTAGAAAGGGGGTGTGACAATTGATAGTCCCAATTAAAGGGTTGAACCTAGATATAGTAAAACCAGACTTGAGCATTTTATCAACTATTTTATTCAATACCCATTTTTACTTAAGAAAGCCAAATTGGGCAAAGTCACTCTCTTACCGAGAGGTATTGAGTGGGTACTTGAGTGTTGATAGCTATAATACACACCGACCAACGAAACAAGATTTAAAGTTTACAACCCGTTAGGCAAACACCTAGGTGAATGTCATAGCCTTAGGCCTTTTATATTATTTGAAAACAACAACAAAAATAATTTCTTAGTTTTAATTATTTATCTTGCAATCTTAGTTTAAACTAGATCTAGAATCAACTAAATCTTGTTGAAGTGCAATTTAAGATAGCTCAAGCTCATTCACCACAATATATACTTCTAAATCCCATTCGTATAGCTCTCTGTGGAATTCGACCCTGACTCTCTGTTGGGTATTACTATTGCATCGACCATTTTATAACCTCAAATAGAGGTGTGACTTGGACGAGATCAGACCTGGATTGGTATAACATATTCGTATGAGATGGAACCTCTGCTTCCAAATCTACTTGAGGTTCTACAACAGGTGCTGCTGCTCGAGCTCTAGACTGAGCTCTACCTATGCCTCTACCTCGGCCTCGGCCTCGACCTCGACCTCTACCCCTGGTCATAGTTGCCACCGGGGGTTCTGGTCCCTGTTCGTCAGTAGATATATTACGTGTTCTCGCCATCTGCGAGAGAATAAGAGTAGAATGGTTCAACCATTGATGATAGAATAATATCGCACGACAAAATAAAGAAAGAAGTGATATTATTCCTAAACTTCATAGCCTCCGAAAGATAAGTACAGACGTCTCCGTACCGATCCTTCAGACTCTACTAAGCTTGCTCGTGCCTCGTGAGACCTAAGTAACCTAGTGCTCTGATACCAACTTGTCACAACCTGAAATTCCCACCATCACGACCGTGATGACGCCTACCATTTCACTTGATAGGTAAGCCAATGTTAGAATAATTTTAACCATTTTTAAATAAATTAAATTAAATGGAAGTTCATTACTAAAATAAAGTGCGGAAGAGCATAACAAACGGATCATCCAAATACATCCCTGAATCTGGTGTCACAAGTGCACGAGCTACTAGAATAATACAAATAAATGTCTGAATAAAATTCAAGTTGTTTGAAAGATAATATGCAGCTAAAATAATATAGAAGAGGACTTCAGAACTGCAGATGATGTGCAGTTATACCTCAAGTCTCCTATGGGTAGCTGAATCTGAGCAAGTCTATGGTACGCCGCTGGGACCAACTCCAAAATCTGCACAAGAAGTGCAGAGTGTAGTATGAGTACAACCGACCCCATGTACTCCGTAAGTGTCGAGCCTAACCTCGACGAAGTAATGACGAGGCTATGACAAGATACATACGTAAACAACATGTACAAGTATATATAAATACGAAGCAACAATTACACAATAAATAACAATTTATAAATTTAGGAGGGAACATGCGAAGGGGAATGGTATAGAAATTTCAGCAGGAGAAGTGTCACGTAGCAGCCAATTATTTCATCAACAATAAAATGAACAACTGATAATATGAAAATAGAACGGCACCACCCTTCGTGCTTTTACACTCCTCCTTACCATAAAAATAATAATATAAATCTGGAAGAGTATTAAAATGCGGGGAGATATATACTTATCAATCAATTCTATACCAGAATAACGATCTCACCTTCCAAAATATTCAACAATAATTAAACTGAAAATAATCTCATGAAAAATTATCAAATAAACAATAATGGCTTAAGCAGGAATATTTTAATTAAATAGACAATTATTCACAATAAACAAATCACACCCGCATACTTTGGATCAACCACAACGCATAAGTACTCGTCACCTCACATATACATTGTACCCGCATATTAAATCACGTAACAAATAGACAAATAAATCATACTCCCTCAAGTCAAGGTTAACCACGACATTTGCCTCGCTTTGCAACCAACTCAAGATTCCAATAAACTTTTGCCTCGCAAATTTGTGTCTGATATCTTCAAATTTAGTCATAAAAGATTCAATATACTCAACACATATCGTAGGAATTGATTCCATATGAATTTACTAATTTTCTGGATTAAAATCCGAAATTTATTTTAAAAATCAAAAGTGGGACCCACATCTCGAATCCTAAAAAACCTCACGAAAACCGAACACCCGTTCCGATACGAGTTCAACCATATAAATATTATAGAATTCTGACATCGGATTGGCTTTCAAATCTTTATTTTATATTTTTGAAAGATTTTATAAAAATCTCAATTTCTTCCATCATTGGACAAGGTGGGTTGCTCTGATGGTAAGCACCCTCCACTTCCAACCAAGAGGTTGTGAGTTCGAGTCACCCCAAGAGCAAGATGGGGAGTTCTTGGAGGGAAGGATGCCGAGGGTCATTTGGAAACAGCCTCTCTATCCCAGGGTAGGGGTAAGGTCTGCGTACACACTACCCTCCCCAGACCCCACTAGTGGGATTATACTGGGTTGTTGTTGTTGTCAATTTCTTCCATCTAAATCCGAAATAAACGATGAATATTGATATCGATTTATGAAATGTAATCACTTTCGAATATAGAATACTTACCCAAGTCGAAATCATGAAAAATCCCTTTGGAATCGCCTAAATCCGAGACTCAAAACTCAAAAATAAATTTAAATGGTTAACTTCCGATTTTATGGGTTTTGTCTAGTATTTTCGCACATGCGGGCTCGCATTTTCGGAAGAGGGCTTCCCCGCAGAAGACCGCATCTGCAGACTTTCATGTCGCATAAGCAAATGCGCATAAGTGCGAAGGAAGCCGCAAAAGCGAGACCTCCGCATTTGCGGTCTCTCTGCCGTAGAAGCGGCATCGCTCCTGCGCGAAATGCACCGCAGAAGAGGTCATGAGGTGACCAGTGCCCACGTCACAGAAGCGACCAAAATTCTGCAAAAGCATCCTCGCACCTGCGGCCAAAATTGCGCAGGTGCGACGCACCAAAACCATCCCAGTGTTATTGAACAAAAATGGTCCGAAATTCGCCCGAAACTCATCTGAACACCTCGGGACCTCGTCCGAATATTCCAATAAGCCCCGTAACATAATGCGAACTTATTATGGGTTTCAAATCACGTCAAACAATATCGAAATTACAATTCACACCTCGATTCAAACTTTTGATTTTTCAAACTTTTCACTTTGCAAAACTCGTGCCAAAACATATTAAATGTCTTCGGAGCTATTCCCCCCCCCCCC
>AWOL01S0262511.1:0-12947 GCA_000715115.1 Nicotiana otophora
CTACTCTATGGATATGGAGAAAGTCATCACAAATAAGTTTAAGAACATAGAAAACATCAAAGACAATTTTACAATACAAACTCTTGTTTTGCACTGATTGTTGGCAAGAGAATTGATGAAAACCTTAATCTTTAAGCCGTGGTAGCTCTCTAAAACTCTCTTAGGTCGAATCCCCAAAAATAAAATCTAACTCTAGCTAATACCTATATCTAACGTTGGCTTGCATAACAAGTGAAATATTAGGCACAATCACGGTCCCGATGTTGGAAATTTCGGGTCGTGACAAGTTGATATCATAGCACTATGTTGCCTAGGTCTCACGAGTCATGAGAAAACTTAGTAGAGTCTGGAGGATCGGTATGGAGACGTCTGTACTTATCTTCTAGAGGCCGTGGAGTTCAGAAAAAATTTCACTTATTTCTTTCTCTATCGTGTGATTTCATTCTATCATTAATGATTAAACCATTCTATTCTTGTTCTCTCCCAGATGGAAAGAACATGCACAACATCTGCAGCTAGACAGGAGACAGAGCCCCTACGGCAGCTACTACCAGGGGCAGAGGTCGAGGTCGAGCAAGAGATCGAGGCAGAGGCAGAGGTAGAGCTCAGCCTAGAGCTCGAGCAGCAACACCTGCAGTGGAGCCTCAGATTGATCACAAGGAAGAGGTGCCATCTCAAACCGTGCTCATCGGGCCAACTCGGGTCCCGGAGGGATTCATGGCCACTTCAGTGCTTCAGGACACTCTAGTCCATTTGGTGGGCCTTATGGAGAGTTTGGCCCAGACCGGTGCATTCCCAGTGGCACCAACCATCTCTCGGACTGGGGA
The DNA here is from genome assembly GCA_000715115.1 of Nicotiana otophora. Lineage (NCBI taxonomy): Eukaryota > Viridiplantae > Streptophyta > Magnoliopsida > Solanales > Solanaceae > Nicotiana > Nicotiana otophora. Next base: position 828 of record AWOL01S0262511.1, read on the forward strand.
AGGAGCACAGACTCCCGCTACTCATACTCCGGAGTAGGTGGATCCCCTATATCAGATTCCAACAGTCCAGCCAGTTAGGGTAGTTTAACTGGTTGCTGCAGCATAGGCCGGTGACAGGTCCGCTATGTCTTCCGAAGCCTTGTTGAGGCTGATAAGTTTACCAAGCTCTTTCCTTTTCATTTCAGCGGTGCACCTTCTGAGGACCCACAGGATTACCTGGATCATGCCATGAGGTGTTGTGCTAGTATAGTTGAGACTAATGGGGTTGACTTTGCAGTGTTCCAGATGACTGGTTCTGTCAAGAGATGGTGGAGAGATTATATGTTGACCTGACCAACTAGTTCACGTGCACTTACCTAGGATCAGTTCATTCCTTTCTGAGAGAGGATTATCGCAGGTAATTTGAGTGTCTTCAGGAGGGCAGCATGACCGTCAACCAGTGTGTGACTCGATTTGTGGACCTAGCTCGCCATGCTATTTATTTACTCCCTACTGAGAGGGAGAGAGTGAGGAGACTCATTTATGGACTCACATTCAGTATCAGGCTTTAGATGGCCAATGAGAATGGGGATGACATTTCCTTCCAGAGGGCCATAGATATTACTAGACGGATCGAGATAGTTCATAGTCAGGAGAGGGGGCCAGTGTCTGATAAGAGGCCTCGTCATTTAGGTGGTTTCCATGGTGCCTCATCTGGAGGCAGGGGTTCTTTTGGTAGAGGCTATCCTCCCAGGTCGATTCAATCAGCTCTTCAGGTAGCCTAGAGTGTTTTGGGTGGTCGTGGTTCTTATGTGTCTTGTCCTAAGCAGCAGGCGTTTAATGTACATTCAGCTCCTATCAGTGCACCACTGCTTTAGAGTTACTATAACAACTATTCAGATTGTTAGGGTCAGTCTTCACTCCAGTAGCCTCAGCAGCCGAAAAAGTGCTTTGAGTGTGGGGTCATAAGTCATATTATGAGGTATTGCCCTTTATTGTTGAGTAGCAGATCTCAGCAGGGTTCTCGTGCCATCATACTGGCACCGGTTGCTCCACCGCCTGCACAGCCAGCNTAGGGATCGCTAGAGGGACGGATGTTAGAGTGGTAGGGCCTAGCCCCGTTTCTATGTATTTCCAGCTTGACCTGAGGCCGAGTCATCTAACGCCGCCATCACAGGTATTATTCCAGCTTGCCTTAGAGATGCTTCAATTCTATTTGATCCAGGCTCTACTTATTCCTATGTGTCATCCTATTTTGCTTCATATCTGATTGCGCTTCATGATTTTTTGAGTGCTCTTGTATATGTGTCCACGTCTTTGGGAGATTCTATTGTGGTAGATCGTGTCTATCACTCATGTATAGTTTCTACCGGGAGCCTGAAGACTAGTATAGATCTCATATTTCTTGATATGGTGGACTTTAATGTTATCTTTGGTATTGATTGGCTATCACCCTATCATGCTATATTGGATTGTCACGCCAAGACGGTGGCCTTATCCATGCCGGGATTACCCCGATTAGAGTAGAGGGGGACTCTTGGCCGTTCTACGAGCAAGGTTATTTCATATGTGAAGGCTCGACATATGGTCAAGAAAGGGTGTCTAACATATTTTGCTTATGTTCGTGATTTTAGCTCGGAGGTTCTTTCCATGGATTTGATACCTGTTGTGTGTGAGTTTCTAGAGGTGTTTCTCGTAGATCTGTTGGGGATACAACCCGATAGGTATATTGACTTCTATATCGATTTGGCTCTAGGCACTTAACCATTTCTATTCCACCATACCATATGGCGCCACCTGAGTTGAAGAATTGAAGGAGCAGTTACAGGATTTGCTTGATAAGTGATTCATTACGCCCAGTGTCTCACCTTTGCGTGTGCCCGTGTTGTTTGTGAAGAAGAAGGATGGCTCGATGAGGATGTGTATAGACTATAGGCAGTTGAACAAAGCCACTATCAAGAACAAGTATCTGTTGTTGAGGATTGATGATTATTTGATTAGCTTCAGGGTGCCAAGGCATTTTTGAAAATTGATTTAAGGTATGGCTACCATCAATTGAAGATTAGGGCATCAGATGTCCCTAAGACAACTTTCCAAACTCGGTAAGGGCATTATGAGTTCCTAGTCATGTCATTTGGGTTGACAAACGCCCCAGCATCATTCATAGATTTAATGAACCGGGTATTCAAGCCCTACTTGGATTCTTTTGTGATCGTATTCATTGATGATATCTTGATCTACTCCCGCAGTCAAGAGGAGCATGGGCAGCATCTTCGGATTTTACTTCAGACTCTGAATGATAGTCAATTGTATGCCAAGTTTTCAAATTATGAATTTTGGTTGAACTCAGTTACCTTTTTTGGGCATACTGTATCTGTTGAGGGATCCTAAGAATATTGAGGCAATTCAAAACTGGCCTAGACCTACTTCACCTATAGAAATTTAGAGCTTCCTAGGTTTGGCGGGTTATTATCATTAGTTTTTGTGTGTTTGTGTGTGTGTGTGGGGGGGGTTAAGTTCATCCATAGCAGCCCAATTGACTAGATTGACCCAGAAGGGGCTCCATTCTGGTGGTCGGATGAGTGTGAGTTGAGCTTTCATAAGCTCAAGACTGCCTTGACTACAACGTCGGTGTTGGTGTTGCCCACAGGTTCAGGATCCTATACTGTATATTATGATGCATCGCATGTTGGGCTCGGTACATTGTTGATGTAGGATGTCAGGGTGATTGCATACTTGTCACGACATTTGAAGGTTTACGAGAAGAATTACCCTATTCATGACTTAGAGATGGCAACCATTGTTCATGCATTGATAATTTGGAGGCATTACCTCTACGGCATGCCATGTGAGGTGTTCAAGGATCATTAGAGTCTTCAGTATTTGTTCATGCAAAAATAGCTCAATTTGAGGCCGCGAAGGCGGTTAGAGCTATTAAAATACTATGATATCACCATCTTGTATCATCTCAGTAAGTCTAATATGGTGGCCGATGTCTTGAGAAGAAAGGTTGTGAGTATGGGTACCCTTGTGTCTATTCCAGTTGGGGAGAGGTCGTTAGCATCAGATGTTCAGGCTTTGGCTAACTAGTTCGTGAGGTTAGATGTTTAGGAGCCCAATCATGTTCTAGCTTGTATGGTATCTCGGTCTTCTTTGTATGAGCGCATCAGAAAGTGTCAGTATGACGACCCTCATCTGCTTGTCCTTAAGTATACAGTGTGGCACGGTGGTGCCAAGCAGGTTATTGTTGGAGATAATGAGGTGTTGCATATGTAGGGTCGTAATTGTGTACCCATTGTGGATGGGCTTTGTGAGTTGATTGTTGAGGAGGCCCACAATTCCCAGTATTCCATTCATCCGGGTACCGCCAAGATGAAACATGATTTGAGGAAGCACTAGTGGTGAAGGAGGATGAAGAAGGATATTATTGCATATGTAGCTCGGTGTCTGAACTGTAAGCAAGTAAAGTACGAGTATCAGTGGCCTGGTGGTTTGTTTCAGATGCTTGAGATTCTTGAGTGGAAGTGGGAGCGTATTACCATGGATTTCGTTATTGGGCTCCCACGGACTCCGAAGAAATTCTATGCAGTTTGGGTCATTGTGGACAGGTTGACCAAGTTGGCACATTTCATTCCAGTGGCAGTTTCCTATTCTTCAAAGCGGTTAGCTGAGATCTATATCCGCAAGATCGTCCGTCTACACAGTGCGCCCATGTCCATCATTTATGATCGAGGTACGCAGTTCACCTCGCACTTCTGCAGGGCCTTACATCAGGTGTTAGGCACACGGGTTGAGTTGAGTATAACATTTTACCTACAGATGGATGAATAGTGTCACGCCCCGAACCTGGGCCTGGACGTAACACGACACCCGGTGCTTGACTACAAGTGACAGAGCGAACTAGCTAGCTGGCTAAATCAACATATGATATCATAACATACTGAATGCGGTAAATAAACTAACATATGCTGATATATTGAAAGTTTGAATGATATAAATCAAGTGTGGAAATACTAACATAAGTCTGAAATGTATATGTATCCAACATTGCTTAACATGAAAAACATGTGACTCTGTCTAATTGTTACTCTAGTCTATGCAACCTGTAATGAAATATTGAAAACACTGATTGTCTGAAAAATACTGAAGACTATTAGGTAATGATAATGCCCGAAAGCACTGGGGCTCACCAAATAGCTAGTACGAGAATCCTAGAGCTCTGAATCGTCAACCTGTAAATCATTACCTGCATCGTGAGATGCAGACCCCATGCAAAAGGGACGTCAGTACATTTGAATTGCATTGGTATATAAAGCAACTGAAAGAAATAATTATAAATGCTGAAACTAAGCTGATAACTGAGAATTGATAATTGAAATGATAACCATAGAAACTGAAATTGAAATGATAACTGATAACTGAAAACTAATAACTGAGATGATAACTGATAACTAATAACTGATAACTGAACTGATAACTGATAACTGATAACTGAACTAAACAAAGAAAGTAAGGATAAGAATACTCCCTCTTCTGAATGATGAACAACCTGTTTATCTGAATAAACTACGGCCTCAGACCCAATATATATGTGCACAAGCTATGGTCTCAGGCCCAAGTATACGTATACATAACTACGACCTCAAGCCCAAAAATGCATAAAGCATCAACTACGATCTCAAGACCAAACATGCATAAAGCATATAAATTATGGACTTAGGCCCAAATACAGGTGTTCAACATTCAGGGATTTAAATTCAGGAACTGAGAATCATATTGCACTATATGATGCTGAAATACTGAATCATACTGAGTTACATGATACTGGAATACTGAATAGGACTAGACTGAGACATGTATTCTTGAACTGATTATGAAAACTGAAACTTCAATTGTTTATAACATACTGAGTAATCTAGACTAAGACTCATGGGTATCAAACCCAAGTCTATATTGATTATGCACTGAGCTCACAGCGTTCAGAATGAAAGTCATGAAAGAGTTATGAATCTAGAGAATAGAAGTTCTGCAACTATTCAAGGAACTAGGCTTAACTATATTTATGAGGCAACTAGTAACGTTGTAAAAGAAACGTAGTGTAGGGACAATCATTAACATTCCCAAACATAGAGAGTTAGCCTCACATACCTTAACTTCTTGCTCTTGAGCATAATACAACATTCTCCAACCCTTTCAACTTTAATCTATATCAATACAAGTCAAAGGGATTCCATAATAGCAATAATACTCACATTTTGCTCAGTTAGGCATTTTATCAAATACTTGGTGGGTATAAAGCTTCATAGCCCTCATTAATGGTGTTTCTACACCCAACAACCCATTCTTTTGCTCCTAGATAAATTCTAAAACCTCAAATTGGTATAATCAATATCATTGTTCATCACTCATAAGATAATCAACAACCTTAATCAATAATCAACAACCAACAACCCAAATCCATAACCGTTCATGCTTTTCTGTCAAACCCATCAACTCATATCTCATGAACTAGAGTATATAATCACTAATCCAATGCTATGATCAATTAGAGGGTGAAGACATTACCTTTTTGAAGTTCAATCCTCTTGAATTCTAGTTCTAGGGTTTCTTTTCTCAACAATGATGTCCTAATCCAATATCTAATGATTTGAAGGGTTTATACATGTTAATAAGGTGTTAAAGAATTGAAATTAACTTAGAATCTCCATTAGAACTCACCTTGGTGGAGGGACCATGGGGGAGGGTAGGTTCTTGAGAGCTTCCCTTTCTAGAGCAAGTTTTTGTGGTTTGGGGTGTGGGGGACGAAGTAGGGCTCTAAAAATGATCTCCGGGTGCACTCCCGTGCACCTGAAGGCCCCAACCACACACCTAACACACAGAAAAGCAGTAGCACTGCCACAAGTGCGCGCCTGCACACGGGGCCATCCGGACGCGTACTTGACGCGCATACTGCACATTGCTAAGTAAAATGCACATAACTCTTTTCACAAAGATTTGTTTACATTCCAAAAAATATTACTGGAAACCTATTTTAAAGAGCTACAACATTTGTGTTTTGAGGTTTTCCAAATTCCTTACACATTTTCACTACATCCTGCTTAAATAGAGACCTTTTGTAAACTTAGTCGATTTTATCGAATTTTATACGCCTCACTCTCCGTCTTGATTCTAAAATAACTATTTCCACCCATACTCATACCGATAGAACTTCACATGTTCAAAATATAACATTACTACTCATTTAACACATTCATACCTAAGCCGGATTTACAGGGTGTTACATTATCTCCTCCTGAGATCATTCGTCCTTGAATGATTGTCCTGACTGTAACTATGACTAACTCTGGACCTTAAACAGGTCTGAGTGAGACATGTGAATACTGAACTTTCATGAACACTTGCATACTAAACTGAATAAATACATGATTATTGAACTGCTAAGTTACTGAACTGAATGACTACTGCATTGACTGAATAATGAAAGACATGAAGATTATAATATAATGTTTGAGTGAAAAGGTTAGTTACCTTCAACATTTCTCCAAAACACCCGCCAGCTATCATAGTATAACACAAGCCTCACAGGGCATCATAATGCACATAACATGAAATATATACGTGAATACTGGTCTACCATGGATACGTAAATACTGAACTAGCATGGATATATGAATATTGAACTGGCACAAATATTTGAGTACTTAGCTGGCATAAACATCTCAGTACTGGACTGACATGAGTATTTGAGTATTGAACTAACATGAGTATCTGAGTATTGAACTGACATGAGTATCTGAGAAATGATGTGACTTGAGTATCTGAGTACTGGAAACTTTAATGTTATAACATGATACGTGAAATACTGGCTGTACCGCCGCTAATTTTGGTGGCAACTCCAACTCATAAGCTAGTTGTTCGATCCTTCATAGGATCCTTTACTGCTGGATGTATCTGGGACTGAGCTTTCCTTCCTTCCCAAATCTTATAAACCTTTCATAGGCAAAACTTTCAGAAATACCCAATCATCAACTTGAAACCCTAGGTCTCTATGCCGCACGCCCAAATAGGGTTTTTAGCGGCTTTGAAACGTCTTCAAACGCTTTTGAATCAACTTGACTTTCTCCATAGTCTGATAGACCAAATTTGGTCCCAACAACTATGCTTCAGCAACTTGAACCAACCAATTGGCGATCTACACCTTCGCCCATACAGAGGCTCGCACGGTGCAATCTTGATACTAGAAGGGTAGGTGTTATTATTAGAAAACTCAATGAGAGGTATGTGATCATCCCAATTACTTTTAAAATCAAGTATATATCCTCAAGTGTCTAAATAATGGGCTCTACCTGGATATCTTTCTGAGGATGGAAACCTTGTGCCTAATCCTTTTTGAAAGGACTTCTAAAAGTTCATTTTAAACTAAGCACCATGGTCCAAAATGACGGACAACGGAGTACCATGCAATCAGACGATTTACTGAATGTACAACTTGGCATAATCTTCTGATGAATCTGTGGTCTTTACTGGCAAGTAATGCACTTACTTGGTAAGTTGATTTACAATCACCCAATCAAATTATGCTTTCAAAATGAGTGAGATAATCCTATTATAAAGTCCATAGTTACAATCTCCCCTCTAGAGTATATGTATTCTGTGGTAAAATAGTAGGCTTTCTGCTGATCGACTTTCACTTTCTTATAATTCGGACACATGGACACAAAGTCTGTGACGTTGGTTTTTCATGTTGGTCTACCAATAAACCTCCTTGATATCATGTTACATCTTTGGGGGACCTTGGTGGGTAGAATACCTGAAATTATGGGCTTCTAACATGATCCTCCTTTCTAAGTCTACCTATGTCCGGAACACATAGTCCATCTCGGTACCTCAAAGTACCATCAACCCCCCTTATTCAAAAGCTATCATTTTATGCTTGTGAATCCCCCCCTTTTTGCTGCAACAAGTATGGGTCATCAAACTGTTTATCCTTCACTTCGGCTACTAAGGAGGAACAAGTCCTGTTTGGGACAACAACTCTACCATCTTCAGAATCTGAAAGTCGAACTCCTAGCTTGGCTAAGTGGTGAACTTCTTTCACCATATTTCTCTTGTATGCCTCAATTATACTCCCCATACTTGGTTATCTTTTCAAGGTACTTCCTGAAAATATTTACAATATTGTTGTGACCTAAGTCTATACTTCGAAGATTAGAGTCTCGTGAAATGGCACTACCCTCGTGATACATAACTGGGCATGATTTTATAGTTTTTTATATCCCATGCTAACTATATCAGTTTCAAATCTCTAACTGGTCTTACTGGCGATTTTCACTTCTCCCCCTTAGACCAAAAGTTAAAGTCTTGTGCTTTGAGATCCTTATATTTTGTTGGGATCTGAACAACTTCCCTTATCTTTTGCAATTCTTTGTACTTTACATCAATGATGACTCATCTTCTGACTTACTTCTAAGAAATCTTCCTTACTAGGAAAAACTAGATTACTTGTATAAACGGAAATCTAATGTATTTAAAACTATCATACTCAATCTTAATGATACTCTGCTCAATCTTGGGGAAACCTATTTTTGATAACTCTTAAAGTTTATTCTTCTTTAGTTTGCACTCTTACTACTAGCTGATATTTTTCCATTGTCACTGTACTTCGAGTTTAACTTAAACTCATTGGGTTCTAACACGTGTTCGATATTTCAAACTGTCATCCACCCACTAGAGTTAACCTGGCTAAGTGAATCAAATATTACCTCCACTAGCTCTGCTGAAATTGCTATTTCACTGTATCTACTCAAAACTTACTTACTATTCTTTTACTAACCATATGATAGCATCATGTTTTCTTGTTATACTTTGGATAACTAAAGTGAAGTATAGGGTTATTTCTAACTTCCCTTACCATCCGACTCTACTCTTCGGTCGCATAGTATCTTTTGTTGAACTATGTACATGAATCACACTTAGGGAAATTTCATTTGGCTTAAACAAAATTGGAATATCCAACCCCAAACTTTCTATACACATCAAAATCATACCAGACTATAAACATCTAAGGTAAGCACTTAGTCACATAATCTAAGGGTGAACCGTCATATCTATTATCTCACAATAATAGCTGTTTCTTATAGTAGTTCACTAACGTGGTACTTTCTAGTTCTTATTTGAATAAATCTAAACAACATAAAATCATTTACTGAAATTCAATATCGGCAGCTGTTGGTTCTCATTTCGTACATCATATCTTCTTAGTCATATGTACGCCTTTGGTAATAACAAATGTTTCTGACTCTTAAGTATTTTTCCCTTAGGCTCTTTTCTATTCAAAACTATAGTGATCAATTCTGTGCCCACTACGGTTAAATCCTTAACCTGTTACACCATGGGGTCTGACATCGAAACTATCATCATCCAACATTTGGCTCCATTTCCAAGAATTAAATAAAGTTGTTCTGGGAGGTAAAAGGCATATGAATACCCTACCATACATAAAACTTTCCTTCGGAGTGTACCATCATCTGATAAATCATTTCATGCACCATCCGGTGAGTCTTGGATCTTAATCCGGACATAAAAATGCAAAGCTTTCTCTATAATCATTGTTACGTAAATTTTATTTTAGCACCCATAGGCATCACTTGTCATGCCCCGACCTCGGGGAGCGAGATCGGCGCTCAACCGAGATAACCCGGCGGTCAAGCCTGCTAGATTTACTTCTACCCAAATCACCCATTAATAAAAAGAATATAAACTTCATTAATTAACACCAAGAGGTTTCATAAACAACACTAATTCCATCACCATTAGTTACTTCATTTAAAATGTCTCAAAATACACACACTTTTATAGTTTGAAGTAGAAGAGGTAACACACATACAACATTACTATCCTGACTTTCCCAATTCCAATACACAACCCACACTATGTCTATGAAGCCTCTAATAGATATAAAAGAGTATAATGATAGTGCCGACAACAACGCTCCGGCTATACCTCAAAATATAATACACAATGGAATAGAAGATGCACAACCCCGGAATGAAGTGGGGCTCACCAAGTCAGCTGGGAAAATTAGTATACCACTATCACTGGTCAATGCCTCCCGCTATGGAACCACTTACATCCATTAAAGATGCAGTGCCCCCGACACAAGGGACGTTAGTACATGTCGAATAGTACTAGTATGAAAACCAAAACATCTATTCAAGGACTTGGAAATACAACATGAATATGATGAATCATGGTAACAATAATAGAGCTTAGATAGCCATAAAAGTCAAAACATATTTGTTAAGAACTTCCAATAACAGTTATAAATTTCAAGTCGGGGATCCTCTACAACTACATTTACATAGAGCGGCCCTGCCGCCTCACCCCAATGTATGCGGGTGGAGGTGCAATCACAATACCATAAAATCTACACAAAGCGGCCCCGCCACCTCACCCCAATGTATGCGGGTGGAGGTGTATTCATAATACCACAACTTTACATAAAGAGGCCTCGCCGTCTCACCCTAATGTATGCGGGTGGAGGTGTAACCACAATGCCACAGCTCAAGTTCCCAAGACATAATAATATGTACAAAAGGATTCCCTTCGAATCAACTCTTTGGTCCCTTTGGCCTTAGCAAGTGTAAATTCATAAAGTTTCACCATATGAGAAATAAGTATTTAATTACATTGATTTCATACAATATCTTCTTCCCAAAAAGGGTATAACATAATTAAGTCAAAAATAGAGAATCATTAACACACGAGGGTTCTAATGCGTTATGCCAATCGGGAATCAATTTTACTAGTTTGAATACTCCATATCAATAGAATTCCATGTCCGAACTTCACACGATGGAGTTTTATAAGAATATGGAAATTCCAATACCAGAAAGAGAGTTTATCCTTCATACTTCGCTTTGAGCTTTCCTTAATTCACTACACAGTTCCAAAAATCCTAGCAACTTCGATATATTTAGAGACATAGCAAAATTGAACACAAATTAGGAAGGTATTCATGGTTTCAACGAATTAGAGTATTTTATCAAACAATAGGTGTGCGGATTTGATAACTAGGTTCTTCCACAAGATGTCCTTCACTCCACAACTAATTCAACACCAAAACCACCCCAAGATTGTTCAACAACTTCCCCGCAATCCGTATTAGCTTATGAATGTGATAAATAACAACTCCCATCCAAAATATCATACTCCCAAATTATCCATCTCATATCCAAACTCGAAATTGAAGACTAGGGTTTAAATCTTACCTATTGGATGAAGACCTTGTAGTTTTCCTTGTGAATTCTCCAAGTATTTAGCAAGGATTGATGAACAATTAGTCTAGGATTTCCTCTCTATCTAGAACACTCTGACTTCTCTCTAAAACATAAGATTTTTTCTTCAATAGAGTCCCTCTACCTCATTATATTTAAATATGGTCAGGTCAAAAATTAGAAAAATTGAAGCCCCGATGCAGATCTGCGGTCGCATAATGATTCCGTGGTCCTCAAAATGGGCACCATATTGGCCCGCCGAAACTGGGAAATACTGCCTCACTCTATGACCTGTCTATCGTCTGCAAACCTGTTCTGCGGTCGCATAATGCGCCGCAAAACTTTCCTTTGAAAAATTTCATGCTGGGTCTGCGATGGGTTATGCGGCCCGCATAACGATTATGTGTCCGCATAATGGACCGCATAATGGTCCAAAATTTTGGTCAAGAATCTGCTTCACTCTGCGGGAGTTATGTGGCCCGCAGATTGATTCTGCAGTCGCAGAATGAACCGTCGAAATACTCTACATTTCCGAAGATTTTCTTCATCTCCCCAACGCACTAATCAACCCAAAAAGTCTGAGCCGCGGCGAGCTTGCGAGCCGCGAAGAATTTCTACAATCCTCNTTTCATGCTGGGTCTGCGATGGGTTATGCGGCCCGCATAACGATTATGTGTCCGCATAATGGACCGCATAATGATCCAAAATTTTGGTCAAGAATCTGCTTCACTCTGCGGGAGTTATGTGGCCCGCAGATTGATTCTGCAGTCGCAGAATGAACCGTCGAAATACTCTACATTTCCGAAGATTTTCTTCATCTCCCCAACGCACTAATCAACCCAAAAAGTCTGAGCCGCGGCGAGCT
>AWOL01S0262539.1:0-20619 GCA_000715115.1 Nicotiana otophora
TATGGTAATGGTATGCTCGGTTCTTTTGGGTAATTATGATGTGGTGAGGCTCTACAGGTGTTTTAGTGGCAATATTCTTGGGTTTGGTGACATGTGTGGCTTGGTCGAGTTAGAGGAATTCAGTTCTAATAGCTTGGTTATGTGCAAATGGATTTCAAAGTATTTTTGATGGTTTCTACCATGCTTTGAGCCGAATATTTTCTACCGGTGTAGAAAACGTGTTGTGTATTGTGATTTCCTCCTGGAAAGAAGCAAGAGAAAGGTTTCTAACTAACCGGGTATGTAATTTGATTGTGACTAAAAGTTTATAATGAGATTTTCGTGGTTTTCACATGATAGATATGGTGTGTTGTGCGAGATTTAGATTCACATGTACAAGGTGATAGTTCATTCTTGAAAGGAAGATCCCGAATTTTGGACAACACGGTTAGTTTCAGATATTTAGATGAATGTTATAACTGCTCGATAATCCTTGAGAGGGGTGCACATTTTAGAAGGCGCATTGTGTTTTGACTTACGGATGTTCATTGGTATTGCGGTACTCACCTAGTCGATAGACTACTGATATTCAAATTATTTCTATGTGACACGAAAGAATTTTTGAAGTATTCCTAGTGGGAGGATCGTGCATGAAAGATGTGTTAGTCATTCGAGTGCTGGAGTTGGGACCAGTTACGGTGATTCATGTGATATACAAATTTGGAGACTGGGAATTCTCAAGAGCATATTGTTTCAGGGTTGCGACCTGTTTGAGGTGAGTATTTTATTTAAACTCAGTGGAGGCACTAGTTGCGTTAATTATTTGTGATAGCTACGCGCTATGAGTGCGCATATATGTGAGGTTTGAGCCTATGTGCAGGCATCAGGGCAAGTATTCATACTCGGAAGAATTCTTAGGGTATGATATGCCTAGAGTTGACTGATAAGTGTAAAGTTATAATGTTTCTCGTATTCGTACCTTTGTTGAGAAATATCTGGGCTATACTTGAGGTTACACAGAGGCTAAATCCCTGAATAATTTGGGTAGTTACTATTTCTGCGCTAACTTGCCGATTTGAGTTGTGATAACATGCTTTGCACATGCCTACTCTATGGCATGTTATTTATACCAATCTAAAAGCATGTGAATTTTATTTCAGTTATCATATACATGTGCACTTATTTGATTGCTCTTGTATGATACACTTGGACTGGAGGCCTATGACCATGTCGGGTGATTGATATTATTAGCATGTGAGTTATCCGTGCGGGTCCAGACATTTATGTTATTGTCACGTGAGTTTTTCATGCAGGTCCAGATATTGATACTATAGCACGTGAGTTATCCATACGGTTGATATTAATGTGAGCTCTAGAAGATCTGGTTATTGTTATTAGATTTGTATGTCTTGGTTCTACTATATATAATGAGCTTATAACATTGCGGTTGTGGTGGTGTTTGTTGAACTTGCAATACGGCTCTCGTTTTTAAGACATTTTCCATTTTTGGGTACACGGATTGCGCATTTTGTGGCTTGAGTTATATCGGTGGAGCGTGTCTGTGAAATAGTTATGTTTGATAATATAAGGTCATCTGACCTAGAATGGTTACTATCAGGTTTGATTACAGTATATTCGGGAGGATAATATTGAAAGTCGGCTTAGAAAGTGATTATGGTTCTTGTTGGGGAGAGAGAGCTCCATGACTTATTGACCTAATGAGTGGTTATGAGATTCCGCATGTTTCTTTCATTATCAGCAGTATACGCAAGTTTTCGAATGAAGTTTTGTTTGGTATGGGGTTTAATACTAGTACCGGGTTAATTTTAAGTAGTTACTGTGATCGTAAATGGTGCTGCGAGTTGTGTAGTATGTTATATGACTATACTTGGGGTTATGGTTATGACTTTATACAGCTTGTCCAGACTAATATAGTATGTAATTGTGAGATTCGGGTAATTGTGTGTAATTGTAAGAAATTTTGGATGTTGGAAATTGGGTTCTAAGTTTTTGGGCTAAGGTTAAAGTAATGACTTTCAGTTATGTTGTGTTGTCAGTCCTACAAAGAATAAAGTGACGTGGGATCGACCCCGGGTACATGCATGGTAAGGTGGAACAGTGATTTAAAGGCTTAGGAACAACTCTTGGCACGTTTGAGGACGAACGTATGTTTAAGTGGGGGAGGATATAATGACTCGGTCGGTCGTTTTGAGTATTACATCCTTGTTCCCTCATTTACTATTCAATTTATGCTTTAAAGTTGTTATATGACTTGTCGGGATAATTGGTTTGGGTCCGGTGAGGTTTTGAAATGAATTAAGACACTTAGTCTCCAAGATGAAACTTAAGTTGAAAAGGTTGACCAGATGTTTACTTATATGTAAACGACCCCGAAATAGAATTTTGATGATTCCAATAGCTCCTTATGGTAATTTTGGACTTAGGAGTATGTCCGGAAAATTATTTGGAAGTTCGTAGTTAAATTAAGCTTGAAATGGCGAAAGTAGAAAATTTAAGTTTGGAAGGTTGACTGGGGAGTTGACTTTTTGATATCGGGATCGGAATCCAGTTCTAGAAATTTTCTTATGTCATTTATGACTTGTGTGCAAAATTTGAGGTCAGACGTGATTTGATAGGTTCCGGCGTCGTTTGTAGAAATTGAAAGTTTCAATGTTCATTAAGCTTGAATCTATATGTGATTCGTGTTTTTGGCGTTGTGTGATGTGATTTGGGGTTTCGACTTAGTTCGTATGATGTTTTAGGACTTGTTGGTATATTTGGTTGAGGTCCCGGGGATCTCCGGTGAGTTTCGGATGGCTAACTAATAAAATTCGTACTTAAAACCACTGATAGAAATTTTTGCTTATGGTTTTCTCACACCTGCGGGGGTTTGATCGCAGGTGCGAAGCCGCATGTGTGCACCAGCCCATCATAGAAGTGGCCAGGCGTGAAGAGGGGCAGTGGTCGTAGGTGCGAAGAAATTTCCGCACCTGCGAGGTCGTAGGTGCGAAGCTATACGCGCAGAAGCGGAATAGGGGAAGGTTGATAGCTTCGCAAAAGTGAAGGAATTCTCACACCTGCGAGACCGCAGGTGCGGTTAAAAATCCCGTAGAAGCGGAAATCCCTGGACAGTACAAAAACAGAGGAGTTTCGAGTTTTTGCCAATTTTGGGCATTTCAAGCTCTGGCTGGGCGATTTTGAGCGAGGTTTTCACGGGAATTCTTGAGGTAAGTCACTTGTAACCATTTTTATTCAATAATATCGAACTATCGTCGATTATTCCGACTAGATTACGTATTTTGAGGTGTAAATCGGGAATTTTGACCTAAGAATTTGAAAATAAGATTTGAGATTTGGAGGTTGAGTTGAGATTTGGTTGAATGGGCTTTCGGATTATGTAACTTTTATCGGATTCTGAGATGTGGGTCCCATGAGCGTTTTTTGAGTAAATTTCAGATTTTGTTGGGAAATTAGTATTTTCATATGGAATTAATTTCTATAACTTGTTTTGACTGAATCGAATTAATTGTGGCTAGATTTGAGGCTTTCAGAGACCAATTCACGAGGCAATGGCATAGCGGAGTAAGAAATTACACGGTTTGAGGTAAGTAACACTTCTAAACTTGGTTCTAAGGGTATAAATCCCTGAATTACGTATGATGTGAATTGTTGGATGTGACGCACATGCTAGGCGACGAGCGTGTGGTCGTGCACCATAGAAACTGTGACTTAAATAAATTCTGGGGAGTTGTAAAAATTGAAGAATCATGTTATTATCCACATATTCTCCTCGTATTAGAGGAATTGAGCTGAGACTTGTATTAAAGATCATGATTAGGCTACGTGCTGATATGGGACCCACAGGGTCGTGTTGTTGTTGAATTTAATTGTTTTAAAAATGTATATATTATACTCAGTCATGTTCATCCATTGTGAGGATATTTATGGGATCGGGGCTGTCCGCCTACAGCGGGACATATGGACTTTATATATATTATTATTTTATGGATCGAGGCTGCCCGCCTGCAGCAGGCCACATTGGCTATATATATATATATATATAATTATATGAATTGGGGTTGCCCGCCTGTAGCAGGCCTTATAGGCTTTATTATTATACGGACCGGGACTGCCCGCTTGCAGTAGGCCATATCGGCTTTATATCACACTTGGGCTGAAAGAGCCCCTCCGGAGCCTGTACACACCCCCAGTGAGCGTAGATGATTATGTATTCGGGATGGACTTCCCTGGGCATGGATTTGTCTTACTTATTTATATTGTGTTGGGTTTCCCATGACATGGATCTTGTCCGTATCATTTTCATTTGAGGATAAATTACCTTAGGGCTGGATTGGCCTTATACGATACTGAGTGACTGACTGTCAGTTGATGTGTATATATATACGGGATGGAATATCCCTGGGCTGGATTGGCCATAAACAGTACCGAGTGACCGAATTATTAGTGACCAGTAGTACATGAGGTCTTCCAACTGAGATGTCATATCCCTCATATCATGCAGTATTGTTCTATTTTGCTTGTACTAAGTTTAACTATTGAACTTGAAAGCATGTCTACATTTCTGTCCCATTATTTATGAACTGGATTGTACCTGCGGAACTCATCACTACTTTCAGCCCAGAGGTTAGTCTTGTTACTCATTGAGTTGGTTGTACTCATACTACACTCTGCACCTCGTGTGCAGATTCAGGTGCTTCCGGACGCGGCAACTGTTAGACCTCAGTGTGTTACCAGTTGGAGACTATCAAGGTAATTGCTTGGCGTCCGATGACCTTGTCTCGCTTCCTTTCAGTTATTGTACTTTTCTATATTTTCAAACAGTATATGAGTCAGACTGTGTATTCATTTAGATGCTCATGTACTCAATGACACCGGGTTTTGGGAGTATTTATATCTGTATTTATGAGATTTCTTCCGCTGAATTAAAATATTATGTTTTAAAACTTAAGAGAAATTGTGGTTCATTGAGGTTGTCGACTTGCCTAGAATTGATATAGGCGCCATCACGATAGGTAAGATTTTGGGTTGTGACAGTTTTGTATACTACTAGCAGCTCATACACTTATGACACCAGATCTTGAAATTTTTCTAGTGGACACTTGATGATTTTGAGTATTTTATTTCAGCATACCTGTTAGTAAAATCATCCACACTTTATTTTATTAAATTTTTCATCTCTTAATTATTTAATAATTAAGAATCAACTATTTCTAAAATGTTAACAGAATAGATCCATGGCTAGTTCACTGTTGGCTTGCCTAGTGGCGACATTTGGCGCCATCACGGCCTATAGGGAAATTAGGTCGTGACAACTGTATATGGACAATCCAGCCCAGGGAAGATCCATCCCATATATATATATATATATATATATATGTGTGTGTGTGTGTGTGTGTGTGTGTGTGTGTGTGTGTGAAAACTCAATTATTTCTAAAATGTTAACAGAATAGATCCATGGCTAGTTCACTGTTAGCTTGCCTAGTGGCGACATTTGGCGCCATCACGGCCTATAGGAAAATTAGGTCGTGACAACTGTATATGGACAATCCAGCCCAGGGAAGATCCATTCCATATATATATATATATATGTGTGTGTGTGTGTGTGTGTGTGTGTGTGTGTGTGAAAACTGACATGCAGTCACTCAGTATTGTATAGGACCAATCCAGCCCAGGGAAGTTCCATCCCTCAATATAAATAATTAGGCAAGATCCATGCCCAGGGAAGATCCATCCCTCAGTAAAAATAATTAGGCAACATCCATGTCCAGGGAAGATCCATCCCTCAATATAATATCAATTGCGCTCACTATGGGTGTGCAGACTCCGGAGGGGCTCCTTAATCCCAAGCACTATAATAATCCAAATCCAGGCATAAATCAATAAAATGTGGCGTGCAGTCCGATCCCATAAATATCACTCACAATCAGGCCCTCGGCCTCACTCAGTCATCAATCTCTCCAGTCTCTCGGGCTCACAATGTCATGAAACTAGCCCAAAATGATGATATGATGTATCAATAAATAGCAACAGAGACTAAGATATGATATGCAATGAATGAACATGACTGCGTACGAAATTACAATTTAAACATATAATTCGACAGCAAGAATGACCTCAGTGGGTCCAAATAATACCGACATTTGCCTAAGCATGATTTCTAATATGAGACACAACTCAGTTTATCTAACACATGAAAAATACATGAAAAATACAAGTCAATTGGTTACACAGCACTATGGAATCAATCGAGTCTCAATTTCTACGGTGCACGCCCACACGCCCGTCATCTAGCATGTGCGTCACCTCCAAACAAATCACATAACACGTATAATCGGGGTTCATACCCTCAGCTCCAAGTTTAGAAGTGTTACTTGCCTTCAACAAGCCAAATCCACTACCGAGTAAGCCAAGCGATGCTCCAAAAAGGTCATCTCGCCCGCACCGACCTCTGAGCGACTCGAAACAAGCCAAAAGCAACTCAAATACATCAATTAATTCCTAAGGAAACAATTCTAAATGATAAATCTCAAATCCTTAATCAAAAGCCCAAAATCGACCAAAACGTCAAATCGGGGCCCATGCCTAAGAATCCGATAAAACTTATAACATCCGATGACCCATTCAATTACGAGTCCAGCCATACTAGTTTAGCTCAAATCTGACTCCGAATCGATGTTCAAAACTCAAAAATTCACTTTATGAAGTTTTAGACAAAACCCCCCAATTTCCTATTTAAAATTCATTAACCAATTGCCAAAAATGAATATGGATTCAAAAAAATAAAATCAAAACCAAGTATAAAACACTTATCCCAATCCTTGTGATGAAATTTTCTTCACAAATCGTCTCAATCTGAGCCCCCAATCTCAATATATGATAAAAGAACCAAAACCTCGAAATATATAGAATCTGCCCGGGCATCGTCGCATCTGCGACACTCTTAGCCGCTTCTGCGGCGTCGCTTTTGGGACAAACGTTCTGCTTCTGCGGAGAGGTACTAGAGAAATGTCCCTCACACCTACGGAAAAACATCCACTTCTGCGACATCGCAAGTGCGACACAAGGACCTGCATCTGCGCGAACTCTCGCTCTTGCGTTCAAAATCTTCTGCACGTACGCATGTGCGCTACAAAAATCCGCTTTTGCGATCTTCCTCACCCAACTCTCACCTCACTTTTGCGATGGACAGCCCACATCTGCGAAGTCGCTCTGCGGCCAAGACTCCGCATATGCGGCTACACCAGTACCAACAACTCTTCAACAAGGAAACAAGAGGAAAACTTATGTGAACCACACTCATAACTCACCCGAGCCACTCGGGACCCCAACCAAATATACCAAAAATTCCCATAACATAATACGGACCTACTCGAGGCCTCAAATAACACATGACAACATCAAAACGACGAATCGCACCTCAATTCGAACTTGAATGAACTTTGAACTTTCAACTTCCAAAACTTGCGTCGAAACATATCAAATCAACCATGAATGAACCCAACTTTTGCACAAAAGTCCCAAATGACATAACGAAGCTATTCAAATTCCGGAAACCACAATCCAAATCTAATATTATCAAAGTCAACTTCCGGTCAAACTTATGAACTTTCCAAACCTTCAAATTTCCAACTTTCGCCAATTAGCGTCGAATCATCATCCGGACCTAACAGAACCATCAAAACTCCGCTCCGGGGTCAAATTCACAAAAGTCAAACTTAATCAACTCTTCCACTTAAAACTTCAAACATGAAATTCATTCTTCCAAATCACTTCCAGATCACCTAAAAAACCAAAACCGACGATTCACACACAAGTCATAATACATCATACGAAGCTACTCAAGACTTCAAATAGCAGGAAGGAACGCCAACACTCAAAATGACCTGTCGGGTCGTGACATTCTCCCCCACTTAAACGTATATTCGTCCTCGAATGTGCCAAGAGTTGTTCCAAAAGCCATCAAATCGCCGTGTATCCTTACCATGCACGTACCCGGGGGTGATCCCACGTTACCCTATTCCATATAGGCCCGACAACACAACATAACTGAAGATCACTACTGCATCCTCAGCCTATAAATGACATAATCTAATTTCCAACATCTGGAATTTCCCACAAGACCTGAACCTCGCATCTACACACTGCATAAGTCTAAACAAGTTGTATCAAGCCATAGCCATAACCCAAGATGTGATCACATGACATACCACACAACTCGCATACTCGTAGCAAAATTTTTTATCATGGTGGCTGCTCATAACAACCCAGTACCGATAATAAACCTCATATCAAACAAAACCTCGTTCTAAAACCTTCGTACACTGCTGATGATGAAAGAAACATGTAGAAACTCACAACCATTCATCAGTCTAGCAAGCCATGGAGCTCCCTCTCCTTCGACAAGAACTATAGCCAATTTCTAACCTGATCAACGACATTATCCTTCCAAATATACTGCAAATAAATCCGATAGAACCCATTCTAGGTTCGATGACCTCATCTCATCACACAACCACTCTAGTGATATTCCACATCAATAAAACCTAAAATCACAACCCACGTAATTTGTGCACCAATAACAAATAACCCAAATGTACTCAATCATGGAAAATGACTCAAACGAGAGAACCATCCTGCAAGTTCCACAAGTACCACTACAACCGCAATGCTACAAATCCATCTTACATGGTAGAACCAAGATACACCAATCTAACACTAAGGATCATATCCCGATATAACCCAGCTACAATGAGTGACCCCATCCAAACATGGGTCCATATGAAATACCTCAAACCACCATGCTCAAAATCAACAACTTCACGCAATTCGACATCAAATACCCGAAGTGTATGACCATAACTACGGAGAATCAAATAGCACAATATACCACAATCTGGAGAGAACATAACCATGGCGCAATCAACTATTTGACACCCCAATAACCATCTCACTAAAATCCCGCTACAAGACCCTAAACAGAACCGCATCATGTGTGCTTATAACCAACAAATCAAAACCCCTCGTAACATGGAGGAGTAACACAAAGATCATATCAGAATACGAATAAGTTCAACTCTAACCGAATAACACATCCTCAAATAGTAGCAGTACGGAGTCGACCAATCCGACCCGGTGTAGAATACACATCCTTGTTGGGCCTACTAATAGGCTCCAAATCAACTCTGGTCATCCACAAATAGATAAATAATCCTCCGAAAGTACACAATGACCTAACCATAATGTATACTATCATCCGGCTAGATTTGGCCACATCTTCACAATCCACAAACACGAAACAATCTGCTTCCGAGAACTCCCGGTCTCCAAATCCATAGAACACACGAATCACCATATCTGATCCCAACTCCATCGCCTGAATGTCTAGCACATCTCTCATACACTATCATTTACGAGGAATAATTATATAATTCTTCTGTGCCACATAACAAAATCTGAATATCAGTAGTCGGTCAACAAGGCGAGTATCGCAATACCAATAAAGTTTCTGTAAACCAACACTCAGTGCACCTTCTGAAATGTATGCTCTCCTCAGGAAATACCAAGTAGTAATATCATTCATCTAGTCATCTGAAATAGCTCATGTTGTCTAAGTATTCATGCCCTTCCTTTCAAAACTAAATTGTGACCTTGCACAAGCAAATCTTAATCCCATATAACATACCGTATCTATCATGAATATAAAAAGTACTAGAATCTCATAATCAACTCTGAGTCACAAGCAAACTATATACTCAATTATCCATGAACCTTCTATTTGATCTCATCCAGGAGAAAATCATAACATGCAACACGCTCATCACGCAAGCAGAAAATATACACCTCTAACCGTGGTAGAAACCATTGAGAACACTTTGAAATCCATTTGCACATAACCCAACTATCAGAACTGAATCCCTCTAACTCAACCAAGTCACGCAGGTCGCCAAAACCCAAGAGCATTGCCATGAAACATCTATAGAGGCTCACCACATCATAAGTACCCAAAGAACCGATCATATCCATTACCGTGATGATCCAAGTTATTACCAAGTTATCCTATTTTTCTGAGTTCCTTCCGAATTACCCTCAAATGGACACTTCCCTTGCCAGAACACCACGATCATTATCCAGAACTCACCCCACGAGATCTTAGCATAAAACCACACTGCCCTAAGGCCCATAAAATGTTGTATTCCCTCTTAAGCACCCCAAAAGTACCACAACCGAGACGCCCACTCTGAAAAGACCTTCTATGAATCTAAAGTCGTTTCCTTCACCTTTTTGATATAGAAATGTAAAATCCATAATGATATAAAAATACCGCAAGTCCCGACACCATCCGATGCAAATCTCAGATTCTAGCCATATACAAGTTCGAAAAATTTTCAATTGCCACATATAAATCTTGAATCCATTAGAACCTTCTCCAGAGTCCTCCACTCTGCTCAAATCTCAATTGTACCGCCCGAACGGGCCGAACGACATGTGCCCTATTAGCACAACAAGACTTAAAGAAGTACCCTGCCTTAACGCAACCGAGCAAATTCATCCATCATGCACACTACATCCGTCACGAATAAAAACTCAACTCATTCCATGATTTTCATATACCCATAAAGTGTAATATAACCCGTAGCCAGAAATTCCTTTACTCGAGTCATCCTCGATCTCAACCTTTGCAAGTCATATCTAATTCACAAGTATGCCTCAAATCGAAATCAGTACAACACATAACCATGCAATTAAATCATAGATAGCAGACTCGCCCACTTGGCTCAAAGCCATATAACAAAACACTAGATAACTCATAATACCCATACTCTATTACTGCCATAATCCCGCACCGAAGTTCAACTCAATCCTTCATAAGCTCATGGAACATAAACCATCTAATACATTAAATCATCTGTAAATCTCGCATTCATCCACGTGACGATCAGGTAAACTTTCTCAACCAAATTCAAATTCAAATCTCAACACATATACCTCGCTGGTAGGAAAGAACCTCTCCATGCAATATTATAAGGATCACACCTCCGTATATTACTCCGCAAGAGATAACTCACATGTTTAGCCTCAAATTGGCATCTTGCTATACTCTTTTGCGGTCACGATTACTACGCCATCACTTAATCTTCCTGAGTCTGAACTCATAACAAGACATGAAACTCTACTTCGTTTCACATTTAATCAACGTGAAAACTCTTTCAACACACTCATAACTCGAGACTATACGTCACATTAAGACAGCAATCTATAACCCAATAGTCCATTTTACATCTCAAGCAAACTATTCTCGTCATAATAAAACTATCTAAACACATTCTGCAGTCACATCATGCTCATCATATAGCCATCCAGCCACTCATCGAATTATAAATTCCACTCATAGGGACGCTACCAGACATATAAGTCCAAAAGTATGTGCTCACACAACTAAAATCCTCGTGCTCAAGCTGCAGTCAAAACCTGGCCTCAATTCCTCCAGAATGGCCCATCATCAACACACCGAAATCACATCTCGCACCTCATCCATGGAATCACCAGCTGGCGATGCACAACTGATACCGAGCGCTCACATGCGCACATGAATATGTGGAGGGAATTCAAAGAGTTATTTTTCAAGCTGAATCAATGTCGCACGATAAGCAAAGAAAGATGAGAAGTTTATCCTAAATTCCATGTAGCCTCTCGATGATTGGTATGGACATCATCATACCGATATGCACGACCCTACTATACACTTGCCCGTGGCTTGTAGAACCTATGAACCTAGAGCTCTGATACCACCTTGTCACGACCCAAAATCCAACTAGCCGTGATGGTACCTTATCCAAACCGATAGGTAAGCCAGTTAACAACAAACCAGTTCAAACGATATTTATTAAGAGAAGAAATGATAATACAACTGAACCGTTATACAAGAATTTCCAAGTACTGGTAGTACAAATCATGAGCTTCTAAGATTTATAGTTTACAAAGCTAGTATGAAATAAATACATCAATGCTAGCTTCCGTCATACACAACAACATCAGCGTCCAAAAATCTGCACGCAAGATGCAAAAGTGTAGTATGAGTACAACCGACCTCATGTACTCAATAAGTAACAAACCTTTAGGCCATAATTTTGGAATTATTTATCAGAATAGTGGAGAAAACAAGATCTTTTTATGAAGTGCTCAGAATTTGAATTCTGCCAAATTATGCTTTCAGTGGAGTCTTAACTTACCAAATGAAGCGTATAACTTCTCTCATGTTCATGTCTGTGAGTATCAAGTCTAAATTACTCTGTCTTTTACTAAGTTATGTAAACTTATATTCATTGTTCGGGATAGGTTCATCTAGCTTAGTTGGAGCTGCCTGCTGCACTTTCTTTCTATAATTTTATTGCATTTGGATGTGTAATATTACCTCAATTTATAATCAGATATTTATTTCATATGTAGGAACAAGGTCTTTCAGAGTGGCCACCTAATGTGAGTCGTCGTTCCATAAAAATATCTACTCTTAACTATATCCATCCTTGCATATTTACCTTAATGTCATTCCTCTATTTTTGCCCTTTTCGGCTTGCCTTATAACACTGCGGACCTCGAATCTGTTACAATGAATTGATATCTATTAGACACATTATTGTAAATGATTCAAATGCCCTTTGATGTTTGACCTGTAGGAGCTCAATGTGATGACTTTAGTTTTGAGCTTTATATTGTATTTAGAGTGCAACTTTAATTCAGCAAATCAAAGAGTAATTTCTCACTTATATTTTTTTCTTTATGAGTATAAATTCGTGCTTGAAAAAAATCTCATTACTAATGGAAGTTTGTCTTAAGTTTGTCTCACCAAATGAACAGAGTTAGTGCGTCTTGATTAAGCTTCATTTGTCTTAATCCATTTCTCAATTTTTATAAAGCCAAGTACTGGTGTAGCATTAACCAAGTATGTTGTAACAGTTCTTGCGGATTGGTGGTCCCTAAAAATAATTTAGACAAACAATCCAGTAAAATTAATCTTTTTGTTAATTAGTCTAAATTTACATCTTTTGTGTTTTCTTTTAATGAATCCGTGCATCGCTCGGGTAAATATACATAGTATATATAACAGTAAGAGAGGTTTTCTTAGACTTGATAAAACACAGTACCTCTCATTCACTATTTAGGTATTTGAAACCCAAGCATATTCATGTGGCGACCCTTCCTTAGAAGCATTTGACAGAGATTTTCTCTTCTTCTCTTTTTTTTTTTTTAACTTTTTTGTAAATGAATGAGCATGCTCATCTTTCTTTTCGAACATGAGGAGCATTTGCATATTTTTATTTAGTAACCTAAAAAGAAATATACAAGCTATTAAAACAATTAAAAATACTGATAGCGTTAAATATTTTATGTTACTAGCGTAATAAGTTGCATTCAGTGGCGGAGCCAAAATTTTCATAAAGGGTGTCAAAATATAAATAATTAGATATATCGAAAAATCAAGGGGAGTCAATATTGTAAATATACATAAAATATAAAAATTTATCTAGCAATATAGTATAATTTTCCGGCTCCGTTCAATGTGGCTCCGTCACTAGTTGCATTGGGTCTATTTAACCCTCACCCTAAATAATAACATACTCATTGCAGTGGCGAAACTATGAATTTCTCCAAGGTGTTCAAATGTAAAAGAAGTGAAAAAAAGCATTCCGACAAAGAGTGTTCAATATGTGTTATATACCTATAAAACGTAATATTTTACCTATGTATACGATGTAACTTTTCGACGAAGAATGGTCAGTTGACCACCTTTATGACCATGTGGCTTCGCCACTGACTCATTGTGATCCCACAAGTGAGTCCAGGGAGGAGAGTGTACGCATATCTTATCACTATCTTGTGTGAAATAAAGAGATTATTTCCGATAAATCATGGACTAAAAAAAAAAAATTTCTTTACCCGTTTTTTAAGCCCTACCTTACATGTAGGACTAAAAATAAGACGGTTTTTGCAAAGGTTGGACTTGCGACACGTAGTAATTATCTTACTACAAACTGAAACTAATTAAAAGGAAACACCCAATAAGAGAATTTAGACAGCTGGGCGTCCACTACATTTACGGTAATTAATGAGATAACAAGACTTTATTTTATCTCAATAATAGAGTCTACACACGCGCAAAACAAAAACAATTGAAGAAGAAAAGAAACCCAAGTCGAAGAAGTCAAAATATTACTTGAATTAATACGTTCTTTTTAAATCAAGAAAGTGCATTAATTGATTTTTATTATAGGTTACGCATATGTTTGTGTCAATAAATTTTTCTTTCCCAAGTCCATTTAAACAATATGTTTCTAAAACAAGGGCGACTCAAGGGTCAAGCAAGTGAGGCCCTTGCTTTAGGCCTCTCAAAAATTGGGGCCCCCCAGATACTGTTATTAATTATTTTTATGTCTTTAACATTTTTGTAAAAAAATTGAATCTTGTTAGAAAAATCTTAATTCTTTGTAAAAAGAAAGAAGTAGTTATAAAAAAGAATAACTTAAAGAAGGAGGCATGGGCAATGAGCCTTTACGTGTAAAGAAATGTATTATTTTTCTGCCAAACAAAATAATATATTGAATAATTCGAATTGCACCTTCATTTTCATATTCCTTCTCATGTTTTCAAGCATTTAAGTAAGTAAATTGAAATAGTGAAACGCTTTCATGCATTGGTTTATTTTGATATCAATCGTCAATTTATCAACTTTCAGAATCAGGTTTAATCGTTCTAACTTTCTTTTTATCTTTTTTTTTAAAACAAATCAGAATTTAAATGTACCAACAACAAAATATGAATAACTTTGATACAATCTCAAAAAGTTACTCTTAATAAATTTCTACCAAACAATAGATAAAGTTAAATAAAAAGGTATAGGGAAGTGTTGTTAAATGAACAAGTCTCCAATCTTTTTGAGTTGGATGGTAATGAAACCAAAGAAAAAGAAGAATTTTGAATGTCAAAAACATTTTTTTTTAAATTAAATAAAAATAAATAAATAAATAAATATAAATATAAATATTGCTTTAGGCTTCTTAAGGCCTCTTAATAAAGTTTGTTTTAAGCCACAAATATCATTGAGCCGCTCATTTTCTCAAACCTATAGGGATTATGAGTTTACGAAAAGATAATACCACAATTATAGTATTGTTTATATAGGCAAGAAAGTTTTTTATCTATATTTCAATTCCTCAAGACACAAGAGATTTTTAAAAAAAAATCTGGTTGATGAAATTCCTGTCTCCGTACATAAAACAAACTTTTGGTAAGAAAGACTTTTATTTCTTGGATTACTAGTGATAGTGAAAGATTGTTATAAACTTTTCTAGTTCACCTTCTTCCTGGGAAACTGTTGGGATTGTCCTCAGTGTACAAATAAGTTGAAGTTGGAGTTATAAATTTCCAGCTTGGCTAAAAGGGAAAGAAGGAAAAGAGACGTTGGCTTTATTAATGTTGTATCCAATGCATCCAACTTCCTGTCTTGTCGAAGTAATGAGAATGAAAAATCGTGATGATGAAATCATACAATCACAATTTTCACTTCTTTCCCTACGAAATTAATCCACGTGTGTTGTTGTCCTCGTTTATCTTTTTATTATTGGTTGTTAAAAAGTCAAACAACAGTGAATTTAGGTGATGAATCAAGTCTATTGATTTTAATTATAACGACCAACCATTAAAATAAGGTAGAGGAAAAAACCAATGTCATTTGTATCTACCTAATTAACCCTATTTAAAATGTATGAATAAGCTATAGACACACACGCAGACACAAGTTAATGCGCATTTTCAGACTGAATTATTTTTTCTTTGATTTGTTAGATGAATAGAAGTTAATGGGCGTTTCAGAGTAATATAAGTTAATGGGCGTTTCGGAGTGAATTAATTTTTGTGTCATTTCTTTTTCTTTTTGCTAATGAAAGAAGCTTTTATTGAATATATACTCTCATATTTTGTTAATTCTGAGAATGATTTCATTTTCCTCTGAGATAAAAAAATTTATAATGTGTTGTTAGACTCACTTAACTCTTTTAAAGCATCATTTCTAATCAGCTTGTGCAAATCTCGACTAATTTTAAAGTATCCTTTCTGACCAGTTTGACCTCGACTTCAAAGTATCCTTTCGGACCAACTTGCCCGAATCTAGACTAAGTTTTAGCCCATATCATTTTCACTCATCCAAGACCAAAACATATTCGTTATCATCCCTTTAATATTCTTGCGTCAAATGTGACAAACCCTAACTTTTTATTTGGTACTTCCTTTTTCTGGTGGCTCTCTCTGTATTTCCTTTAATCTTTAGGTAGTACGTACCTATAAGAAATTGTGCAGGACCAACGGTGAAATTTTTGACAATAACTAGTTATTGTGTAATAGGTGCACATTATATTCAGTCTCAATAATGTAATTATGATTCCAAACTACCTCATTCAATTCTTCTATCACATTTTCCTCTATATATACCTATGAAAAACCTCATTCTCCAAACAGTTTAATCAGTTGATCTAAGCCTTAACCTTTTCAGTCTCAAGCCCAAGAAAAAGAAGAAAAAAAACATGTCTTTTCTGAAAAGAGAAAAAATGACAAGACCAACAAGGTGGAGTCCAGCCCCAGAACAACTCATGTTCTTAGAAGAAATGTATAGGAAAGGTTTAAGAAATCCAAATGCTACTCAGATACAAAATATTACTGCCCATTTGTCTTCTTATGGAAAGATTGAAGGGAAAAATGTGTTTTATTGGTTTCAAAACCACAAAGCTAGAGATAGACAGAGGCTTAAGAAAAAACTCCTTGCCCAAATGAACCAACAACAATTTTTTTCTCAATATCCTGTTGATGCTCATAGTACAACCACCACAAGCACCAACACAAACAACCTTTTCCACTGCCCTACTGATCACTACTCTCATAATTCTTCATCTGTTGTGAACCAAATATGCCCTATTAGCTCTACTGGACTTCTTCAAGAGGTAGAGACGTACACAAAATAATACTATGCTCTTCCCTATATTCAGTTTTATTATTAATACTATTATATTTTGGTTTTATTCTGCATGAGGAAACTATTTCATAAGCTAGTCCACTTATATCTTTAGTTTTTGAAAGTGACCGAAAATGGAGGAGCAAAGAAACATAAGAAAGCTTGCCTTCCTCATTCCCCAAAAAAAGAAAAAGAAGTAGAAAAAGTTAAACTTGTCCCTCTTTGATTATGTAAGAATTTTAGAAAAGGTTTATGATATATATTCTTGGTCACTCTATTTATAGCCTTGAGATTTTTATTTGGATAAATTTTCTAATATGGTATTAGATCCAGGCTTTGATAACCTCAATTCAGCTCAAAAGCTCACTTACTAATTCAGCTTGTTGAGACTTTCCCAAACTCTCTCTCTCTCTCTCTCTCTCTCTCTCTCTCTCTCTCTCTCTCTCTCACACACACTCACACACACACAAAAAATTCCGGGCCTACTCATACTTTCTCTCTCCACTTCAGCTTCACTCTTCAATCTTTCAAAAAACAAAAATAGTATATATATAGAAGAAAAAGCAAAAGTTTGTTTTTGCATTGATAAATTACACATGCAGGATGATGTTAGAGAATATACTTGTATCTTGTTGGTTAATTAAATATTTTCATAGAAGTTTAATATTTAGGATCATCATTCCACGCAGTCTTAAAGTTTTGGTTTAGAGGCTCAAATTCTTTCATAGATTCTTAGCAAACTACTCAAATCTTGAAACAAATTCACATGATTAGAAAACTCTAGCATTCCATCCAAAAAAAAAGGAAGAAAAAGAAGAAAACAAAGAAAGGAAAAGAAAGAAACAAACAAATAGTGTATTATACTATCAATGAAACATAAAATATGCATGTGAACGTTGGTATTTTTATATATGATGCTTTCGAGCTATGCTTTAAGATCTTAATTTTTTTATTCTTACTCATTTATTTTTTAACACTCTTTTTTGGTATTATAGGGTGGAATCAAAGATGAATCATCTCGAGTAATGACTTACCTATATCCAATGGATATTTCAAGACCAGTTGAGAATATTGAAAATTGCATGATAAGACCATATGGAAAAGATTGGGTTTTGATGATGAATATTAGTCCAAATACTTTACCTTGTATCAATAAACCCCTCAAAACCCTACCACTTTTTCCTATAACAGAAACCAATGGCCTCAAGGAACAGATCAGTACAAAATCAGCTTCCACTTTAAGTCTTTCATTTTCAAGTTAACTCTTTGGCTGAGTCACTTTAATTTGCATGAGCTCCATGCATACTAGTAATAAGATATTTATTATACTAGACCGCGAGCAGTAGAACTGTGTTTTTTGTTCTTGTTCTTTCTTTGTATCATTAAAAGGGAGCTTTGGCGTAGCTGGTAAAGTTGTTATCATGTGACCAGGAGGTCACGGGTTCGAGCCGTAGAAATAATTTCTTGGAGAAATATAGGGTAAGACTGCGTACAATAGACGCTTGGGATCCGGCTCTTTCCTGAACCTCGCGCATAGCAGGAGCTTAGTGCACCGGCGGTCCTTTTTGTACCATTAGAATTCGTTGGGAAAAAAAACGTTCGGTATAGAATAATGCCTGTAGTTTAATTGTTATCAGTGTGTACCTTGTAAAGAGTTGATGAATGGAGTGTTATTTAATTGATGGTTTCTGTTAAAAGTCTGTATAGTAGTATATCTGAATTGCTTATTAATTCTATGTTAACAGTCATTTTGCATGAGCTTCATGCATACTAGTACTAGCCAAAGAAGATCTATGGAGTACTTAGATCACGAATAGTTTTAAGTTTTTATATGAGACGATCAGATAATTCAATATGGTACTGGAGCTAGTATAAGTCATAAAATCGATCCTGGGTTCATACCTCACCGCCTCAAAAAAAAAAAAAATTATGTGTTTTAACCATGAAAAACGAATTAGGCTTCGAGGTAGATTCACGATTTAATGTTGATGGGCTTAACCTTTGAGGTTCTTAGACCGAACACATTGTATTATTGAAATTATAGGTTTAGAATTTAATATTTGTTGAAAGTTTACTGTTCTTTTACATGTATATTTATGTCCGTGTCATGATACGGAGTTCATGAAAAGAGTTTGTGTATGCTATTAATCCAACACTCCAATAAAAAGTTGCATAAAATAGTGCCTGCACTTTAACTATATTTGAGCGTGTACTCACTCTGGTAAAGAGTGGGATGGACCGTTAGTTTATTGATGGATTCTGTTAACAGTCTGTAGAGTAGTGAAATATCTGAGTTGTCTAATTCTTGTTGTAAATGGTGACTACTCAACTCATGCTGCTGCTGCTGCTCTTCTAACATAATCAATGCATCCATCTTATACTATAAATTAGAGTAATGGCCGGACGTTATGGGTGTGTCAATCCAAGGGAAAATGATCAACTCTAACATTTGTTTCCATCTACTTCAAGCTTGGTGGGGCAATGGCGGATTTATTTATATTCCTGTAGCAGCTAAACGTTTAGTAAATATAGCAGTTAACTACACCTTTTTTAATTAATTAGAAGGGCAGTCCGGTGCATAAAGCATCTCGTGTTCACGCAGGATTCAGGGAAGAGCCGCACCATAAAGGGTGTGATATCGGCAGTCTACCCTAATGCAAGTATTACTGTTCCACGGCTCGAACCCGTGATCTATAAGTCGCACGGAGACGACTTGACCGTTGCTCCTAGGTGTGACTTCCTTTTTGTAAATATTACGCAAAACGACAAATTAATCTTGAATTGCAACCAATAGTTACCTCCTAGGTGTGAGATTTTGCCAATATGCCGAGGTCCAAGTTTATGTTAAATGTTAATGTGTACTATATATTGTAGACCTAGTTAAAGGGTTCATACTTGTCGCAATAACTTGATCTTCATTTCAAGTATACTTACTTTCTTCAACAAGTTCAAATACTTTCTTAAGTATGTTCGCATTATGGGTTTATTGAGAGAGAGAGAGAAATAGGTATACTAGTGAACCCATTAACTCATCGTGAATTCTCCTCAACAGAAGACTTACTTAGATCTGCATGCACGTATGGGCTAAGTTTGGTAGCTAGGTGCATGTAATAGATGAATTTTTCCTATATATTTTTCGTCTTGTCCTATATATATATAGTACTAGATTTTTTGTTGTGTCCTATATTTGGGTTTTAATTATGGCAGCAAGGAGAGTTGTTATATATTGAAGTTTTATTTACGTGTTTTTTTTTAATAGCCAAAAACATTGCTTTTCCAATTTTCCTCATTGTTTTTCCAATATTTACGTGTTATTCGGCGTAATAATTTAATAATAAAAAAGGTTAAGATATCAACATGAAGTTGTTAATAATGAATATAATCTATTTCCTTTTATCTTATTTATATTTTGCTTGTTCAACCAGCTACGTACAGTATAATATGAGCTATTCTATTGATAGAGTACTTGTTTATTTAAATCAAAGATCAGGGTATAATGATCCAATCATCTTTGAGCACGCGGCTTAATATTTGTCACTAAAATTAGCTTTAGATCAGTGATTTAAAATAGCAATATAACATTTTGCATATATAGCTACTAAACAAGCTATTCAGGCAAT
>AWOL01S0262553.1:0-13178 GCA_000715115.1 Nicotiana otophora
TTAACTAAAAATAATTGGAAAGTTATATATTCTCAAGCTCATTCTAAAAGACCTAAATTAATTAATATAAGAGGTCTATTCAAATATTTTTTTTCTTAATCGATAAAAAATATTGTATAAGTTATTCCAACAAATTAAAAAAAATTTACTATCACAAAATAGCATCCATAATGTACTCTGGTTTTTAGAGAGGTTTCTTTCGCCATCCATAACCATGCATCTAGCAGATCTACATCTGAATGTATCATATGTTATCTTTTATATTTACTGAGTTTTATGGACAATCAAATGTTGTCTTTTATCTACTCCTGGTTGTCATCGCTCGATCAATTTCTTTTTTACTAAGTGATTGATTAGGGACCTCAGCGTACGATCTTGGCTAGTTTTCTCTCAACTTTTGATCTTAGAATCCAAAAATATTATCTTTACAAACGATCTAGGCCTGTATTCGGAGTTTCCTTGGGGTTGGTAAGGCGAAATTAGGCCACCCTATTGTCTATAGCCGTGCATTTGTCCTTCATGCTAGTTAGCATAATATGAAAAATAAATTTTAATGTATCTTCTAATAATTGCTTATAGTTTCATACACATTAAACCAAAATAAATATAAATCGGCTCATGAAGGTAGAAGATAATAAAATTTATTGTATATATTCATGTTCGTATAACGAATAACAAAAATAAAGAAATACAATAGAATAATACTATATTCTTTATGTTAGCTTTAGCTAAATAGTAAATGGAATAGAAAAGGATATTGAGACTTTTTATTCAAGCAACTCGGTATAGGACCATAGGTATATAAGTTTTTTATGCACAACCAAACCAAAAAAAAGAATTATAGACAGCTTTTTCTAGAATTTAAATATATTATGAAAAAACTTTCATGTTCAACATCATACTTTTAAAATGAGTTGATGAAAAACATATAATATAAAATATGTGAAACTTCTTTGGAATAGGCTTCGGAGCCGCACTTGGAGGAAATGACTTTTGTACAAACATTTTCGAATCCATTCTTTTCAAGATTGGCGGTGTCCCCGGTATCTGATCAACTCGAGAGTTGTATGTCTCCACTTTTTTATCGTTGGCTTCTATTCTCTTGTCCCCTAATTCAATTCTTTTGGCGAGCTCCTCGAGCATTTTCACTACCGCAGGATCAGTCCCCGATTCATTACCATTCGACCTTTCCTGTACTGGTTCGGTACGACGAGTAGTTTCCGGCTCAACCCTATTCGGAGCTCTATGTTGATTTTGTAATTGAGCAATAGCGGCTTGTTGAGCCTGAAGCGTCTCGAATATCACTTGGAGACTGAGTCCTTCATCTCCCCTGCCATGTGTTCCTTGGCAACTAGATCGGCCTTCTCTGCATACACTTCCATCGAAATTTGCGCCTAGGTCTGCGTTTAGAGCAACGTACAAACTGACATCGACTGGGTTGGCAACCGGTGCTCCCCCGAGATTAACCTGTGGCAGCTTGACTCCTGGAGCAATCACATTTTCGTTTTTACCGTGGAATCGGAGGCTATTGTCACTGTGTGTGGATGCGTTTTGTGAGTTTGACATGTTTTAACCTAAAAGCAAAGATACTTGACAAGAACAAGCGTAAAATAGTGAGTTTTACGAGAATCAGTACTGAACAATCACTATTATTCTTAGCCCCACGGTGGGCGCCAAACTATTTACCTTAAAAATTGAGTAACAATTAAACTTATATTGTGGTTTTAAGGATGTGTGATTTAAACCAGCACCAATTGATAAACAACAAATTAAATAGATAACTTGGACAATAAAATAAATCAAACCGGTCCGCAAATAATACTTCGACCTCGATTCGAGATAGTCTTGAGATTAGTTAATAAGAACAATGGAGGATGGAACAAACGGCGATGAACAGTAAGTAAAGCAAAAAAAGGAGCGTATATGTATATTCTTTTCAGTGAATCCTGTCTACAAATGATTGGACCTCCTCTTTATATAGTAGAGGAGACCTAATTATGGTATGTCTCTTATTACATAAGGAAACCGTATAAACAACTAGTTATCTACTTCTGATTTGGTCCATTCCGAGATTCACACCATGATCCTCGACCGATCACGGATATCCGTTCCGAGATTCACGCTGTGATCTTCGACCTGTTACTGATATCTCGCCATTCCGTTATTATGCTCCCCTCGAAGTCGGTCATACTTGATCTCGATTGTTACTGGCCTCGGTCTCAACGTACACTTCGATCTCTAGGCTTGATGTCTCATCTTCGAGCCCTCGTCCGATTTATTACGAGGCTATCCCCCGATGCAACTCCCTTACCTCGATCAAATAGAAAAATCAGGTAGGTCCGATTTTGACCGTATACATGGGGCTTTTAGTTATTGCGGAATAATGGATTTAACAATATGATACAATTAATTTTAAATAGACAATCAAAACAAACATTATTTTAGGATAACAATACAATACAATACAATACAATGGGTGACAACCATCCAAACAAGTTGTAAAGTAGCAAATAGCAATGCCGAGATACTTATTTGGACATCAATATTGATTCCTTGTGATTCAAAATAAGTGCTCATTAAAGGTTTTGACAGATTCATTACAAAAATTATTTAATAACATTAATCATTTGAATTATTTTGACTAAAGCTAGATCATTTACTGGATTAAAGCTCCTTAGACTTTTTAGATCATTTACTGGATTAAAGCTCCTTAGACTTTTTAGATCACTAGTCCTAGAGTACGCGCTTTGCGCGTGTAACCTGTCTCAATGAATTATATATTTTTTATAGTGAAAATTATGTTTAGGTTACAAAATAAATGTTTATAAGAAAAGAATTCTTAAAAATAATAATTGTTGATCCTATTTAGTCAATTACTCAAGAAGGAAGAAATTCTACCCCATATAAGTTCTCAATCTACCATCTTAATTACTCTGTTCAACTTAATATTTCTCCTAGTTTTATAATTTTATTACTTCAATTTCATAAATTGTCATGCTTTCTTTTTAGTTTCAACAAGAACATATAACCTTATTGGAGATTTAAAAGTTAACTAAAAATAATTGAAAAGTTATATATTCCCAAGCTCATTCTAAAAGACATAAATTAATTGATATAAGAGGTCTATTCAAATATTTCTTTCTTAATCGATAAAAAATATTGTAGAAGTTATTCCAACAAATTAAAAAAATTTACTATCACAAAATAGCATCCATAATCTACTCTTTTTTTTTTTAGAGAGGTTTATTTCTCCATCCATAACCATGCATCTAGCAGATTCTACATCTGAATGTATCAAATGTTATCTTTTATATTTACCGAGTTTTATGGACAATCAAATATTGTCTTTTATTTACTCCTGGTTGTCATCGCTCGATCACTTTCTTTTTCACTAAGTGATTGATTAGGGACCTTAGCGTACGATCTTGGCTATTGTTTTCTTAACTTTTGATCTTAGAACCCAAAAATATTATCTGTACAAACGATCTAGGCCTGTATTTGGAGTTTCCTTGGGGTTGGTAAGGCGAAATTTGGCCACCCTATTGTCTATAGCCGTGCATTTGTCCTTCATGCTAGTTAGCATAATATGAAAAATAAATTTTAATGTATCTTCTAATAATTGCTTATAGTTTCTTACACATTAAACCAAAATAAATATAAAAATATATAGATCGGCTCATAAAGGTAGAAGATAATAAAATTTATTGTATATATTCATGTTCGTATAACGAATAACAAAAATAAAGAAATACAATAGAATAATACTACATTCTTTATTTTAGTTTTAGCTAAATAGTAAATGGAATAGAAAAGGATATTGAGACTTTTTATTCAAGTAACTCGGTATAGGACCATAGGTGTATAAATCTTTTATGCACAACCAAACAAAAAAAAAGAGTTATAGACAGCTTTTTCTAGAATTTAAATATAATATGGAAAAATTTTCATGTTCAACATCATACTTTTAAAATGATTTGATGAAAAATATATAATATAAAATATGTGACTTTAATATTATCAATATGAAATTAAAGAGGTGCAACAATAATTCCCCCAAAAGCAAAAATAATACGTAAGATATGTGTTAATATCTCTATCCATATACTCTCTTCTATTTGTGGTTAGAGAATACTGGAGCATCTACACGTTATTGTTATAGTTTTATTTATAGAAAAAAAGAAGTAAGATATTAACAATTTAAAATAAGAAAAGATTTATAAGGAAAAGAATTTATTGATTTTAATTTCCTAAATATTAGGACTTTTTACCTAATTAAATAAGAAAATATTTAATAACCAAAATTTTAGTTGATTTTAAAGTGCTAGATCTTAGGAAAGTTAAAAACAAATTATAATTTTGTCTAATGTGAAATCTTTTTCTAAAGGGTAAAAAAGGCGAACGACATTTCGTTAAGGACCTTCGTGCTTTTAATATAGTATAGATACGGGAGTAAAACTCCTTATACTTTTTAGATCATTTACTTGAGTATAGCTATACTAGGGAAAACATATTGACATCTTTTTTACGTTTAAGCTATATTTGTTTTGGACAAAAAAAGAAAGTAGTTCATTCCTTATTTCTAGCTCTATATTTGGGTATGTCGTTGGATATATACAGTTAAATCTCTCTATAACAGTCTTGTTTGTACCGAATATTTTTGGATATTATAGCAAAGTAATGTTATAGAGAACATATATTATAACATAACATAAAAATTGGTTCCGAAAAAGCTTGGCTTTTATAGAGAAGTGTTGTTATATAGGGATGTTGTTATAAATAGGTTTGACTGTATTAGATTTTCTCCAACGCTGATTATATTATTTGTCTACAAACTAGAGAACATCCAAAGCAATTCATGATCTTTTAGATTTTAGAGTTCGATCCCCTTTTTTTAAAAATCTTTTTGAGCGGAGAAATGCAAGAACTATATAAATAAACTCACTATAGGAAACAGATGGCCACCAGTTCCCTTAGTGACGGTACAAGTCAACTCCCAACAGCTATAAAGTTGCTGCCTGCACACGCAACAATACAAAACTAGTGCAACAGTCAACTTTATAGGGAATGTCCTTTACATAAATGATGTCACAAATAAATTACTAACATCAAGCAAAGGTAAATCAAAACACTTGCTCATTCAGAATCGAGTCAAGAAATTCTCTCAAGTCTGTGTCAATCTCGCAAGTGATTCTCAAGGGCATCAAGAATAAAGAACAACATAACGAAGGACCAGTTTCCTGTATTGAGTCATTACATGTCTTTAGTTGTGTTGCACCTTTGTTAAAGCACTTTACTTGTAATTCCTACTTAGCTTAGTTAGAAGCATTATGTAGGAAATCATTATAAAATCATAAGTCTTGTGTTTGTGTCTTGGCTAGAGTTAGTGGAGTTGTAAGTCTTTGTAATAGAGTTATTACAAAGTAGCTTGTAATAGAGCTGTTACAAGTTAGTGAGGGATTAAGAGGTTAATTCCTAGGTTACAATAGATTGTAATCTAAAGTTTGCTCGGTAGTGAAGTTGAAATCCTACAAGGGTAGGTCGTAGTTTTTAATCCCGTAATTTGGGAGTTTTCCACATAAAATTTCATTGTGTCATTTACTTACTGATGTGTGCGTGCGTTATGTTGGAACTTATAGAGAACCTGGTTCTCTATATAGTTTGGTGGACCCTTAGTTTCTATGAGGGTGCTTAACGGGCAGATAATTATGCTTAACGGTTCGACTTATTGGTTATCAAATTATAAATATAGTAATCCGCTAGCCATCCGATAAGATAACGGGCGGATTGGTATCAGATTAACGATTATCGGGCGGTTTATCGTCGAAACCAAATAGAAATATTTTGGTATAATATTGAAATAGATTCTTTTTTATGGGTGGTTTTGTTGACTAACTTCTTGTACGTATTCTAACAGACTTGATGAGCTGGATTTAATTGAAAATTATGATGGAAAAGTTATAAATTGGAATGGACGTCGAGTCTTAGGAGTTCTTGCTACTTCAAGATCCATAGGAAAGTGTAAATATAAAAATTCTTAACAGGTTAACGGTTTATCCGATAAAATAATTTTAGTAATTCGCTCCCAAACTGTTAAGCGGTT
This sequence comes from Nicotiana otophora, assembly GCA_000715115.1. NCBI lineage: Eukaryota > Viridiplantae > Streptophyta > Magnoliopsida > Solanales > Solanaceae > Nicotiana > Nicotiana otophora. The sequence continues at coordinate 6,101 of AWOL01S0262553.1, forward strand.
ACTTATAAAATCTCAATCCGTTCACCATCCATTACCCCGATAATCTGATACCAATAATCCAATAAGTCATCGATTCAGTTCGGTTAACAGTTTCGATTTGATTTTGAACAACCCTAATATAGCTTGTTGAATACTAAGATCGCTTCACTCAAACCCTTTTGTTAGATTAGAAAGAAAACTAGTGATGACAATTTCAACATAAATTTATCTGACAGTTCAATTTGCTTATATCATGTCCCTTTTATAATTTTAAAATTAAGAAAATGACCTTTTTAGATCTCTTATCTGTAAAAGATAGATCTCTCACGTCTAAAAGTAAATTTCATATGTGTAAAAAATAATTAGGGCCATAAAACTTAAAATAAATTTGTAAAGAGCGACAAAATCAAGTGACCTTGAAAAACTCGCTCTCAACTTGTTTAAATTCAACATCACTCACCCATTTGCCAACACTGAGACATAAGGGTGCAAACTTACTTTTTTGACATAAAGTACGATAATTCCATGACTGAAATTCTTTTTTTCCAAAGAAAACTTTCTAAAGTTGCAAATAGCAATGCCGCGATACTTATTTGGACATCAATATCGGTTCCTTGTGATTTAAAATAAGTGTTCATTAAATGTTTTGACAGATTCATTACAAAAATTATTTAATAACATTAATCGTTTGAATTATTTTGACTAAAGCTAGATCATTTACTGAAGTAAAACTCCTTAGACTTTTTAGATAATTTACTGGAGTAAAGCTATACTAGAAAAAAAAATTGACGTCTTCTTTACTTTTAAGCTATATTTGTTTTGGACAAAAAAAGAAAATAGTTCATTCCATACTTCTGGCTCTATATTTGGGTATGTCGTTGGATATATACAGTTAAACCTCTCTATAACAGTCTCGTTTGTACCGAATATTTTTGGATGTTATACCGAAGTAATATTATAGAGAACATATATTATAACATAACATAAAATTGGTTCAGAAAAAACTTGGCTTTTATAGAGAAGTATTGTTATATAGAGGTTTGACTGTATTAGATTTTCTCCAAACGCTGATTATATTATTTGTCTACAAACTAGAGAACATCCAAAGCAATTCATGATCTTTTAGATTTTAGAGTTCGATCCCCCTTTTTAAAAAATCGTTTTGAGCGGAGAAATGCAAGAACTATATAAATAAATTCACTATAGGGGAAATTACAAGTTTTATCAAAATCTGACACTCCATATTATAAGACAAGAAACATACAGTATTTATTTCCGGATAGAATATTCGTTTTCACTCGAAGCACCAGATATATAGGAACTACTGGTTATTCTTTAGAAGAAGACAAATAACAGAAATATTTCCCCTTATTCTAAATGGGTACACAATCCCCTTATTCATTACATACAAATATAACTTGTGTACACATAACATGATCTAACGAATCCTAGCCTTGGGCGAAGTTCCTTTGGTTGTAACAGTCCAAGTTGTCCCCAGGAGCAACATTCAACATACCACAATACCTCCTGTAGTATCCAATTCGATCTTCCACTGCGGCATTCGGACCTACGCCACATTCAATTCTACCGTTAATAATGTTGGTAATTACACCGTAACCAGGTGCTCGATTCGCCGACTGATCAGCGGCGGACGGAGTCCAACTACCGATGATAACGTTGTGGCTTGATGGCTTATTATCCTGTGGTGTCATCCAGAACCATATAGCTGTTTTGAATGATATAGTAGCATCTGTAGCTACTAAATCTGGGTTGTTAACTAGGTCTTGTCTAATTGCATTTCCAGCTTTCTCATAGTTATTTTGGCTGCAAAAGTTTATCATTTCAAAATCAGTCATTATGGCACTAAATATATGCATTTTCAGTGTTCTTATCTAATACTCCGTATGAAACAGATATAGAGAAATGACGCCTTAATATAATTGCCCCTGTCAAAGGTCATTTAAGGTGATTTTTCAACAATTGGTATTCTATTGATCTTTCTTACGTACTTTGTCAATTGGATGGGTCCTCTACCATAATATCTGTCACTCTGGTCATTTTGCCTAACAAAGCAATATCCTCCTGTAAAAGGTTCTGCACTCAGGGAACCACCTGCGAAAAAACAAATGTTACACCTTCTTTCTAATAATAAGTGGAATTAGTAACATAGAAAATAAAGCAGACAACTTGGTAAATTGCATCCGATAGAAACTTTCATATACGTACTATAATAATATTGATTCAGTACTACAACGCAAACAGAGTCAAAAACAAATTAGCAGCATTGCTAAGATTACAGTTGAGGGATGATAAGTCAAATTACCTGTAGTTTCATGAGAAGTTTGACCGAAAAAGGCAGCAATTTCTTTCCTACGGGCAGTATCATCACCACTAGTTCCAAAACCAGGAAAGGAATTGGCAGCAGCTATGAATGCATCATAAGTATAGAAGCCATTGGCAGGACATCTACCGTCGTTCCTATTCTTCAGCATCTCGTTGAACAAGTCACTCGTTACAATTGAGCCAATGCCTTGTGCCAAGCTCCCTGTTAGGAACAGGAAAAACACACAACAAAACAATGTCAGTGGTGATCCAGAAAACTCCATTTTCCTCTCTTCTTTCTTATGCTTTTTGAGTTAGAACGTTTAGTTATGTGTGTGGGTATTTATAGGACTCAGATTTAAGGTAGGCAGAGACTTTTCAACTAATAAGGTTAAATGGGGCTTTGATTAATTTGTACTATGTCAGTTTTCCACGTCGTAGTTGTCAAGTTTGCGTCTTGTTTGGGTCATATACGTGTTTCATCATAAATGGCCGATACTGTGAAGATAGGCACCCGGAGTTCTTGTATGCCCGTAATAAATAATAAATAAATTACATAATATATCATGATACTCATATTAATTGGTGTATAATTTTAATAAATTTGAAAAATGATTTGAAATGATCAAAGGTGGGTTGCTCTGATGGTAAGCACCCTCCACTTCCAACCAAGAGGTTGTGAGTTCGAGTCACCCCAAGAGCAACACTACTCTCCCCAGACCCCATTAGTGAGATTATATTGGGTTGTTGTTGTTGTTGTATTTGAAATGACCAAAGGACAGAACAAGAAAAAAAAATGGACAAGTAAAAATAAAAATCTATTTTTAAAATAAGGACAAGTAAAACTGAACTGAGGAGTAAATAGCAAGGGAATAAATATAAAATTTTCTTTTCAGATACATACTACAGTAACCTAAGCGATATACATGTGACGCTAGGAATATTGATAGCATTCTATTGGATGTACTGATCGTCTAAAACGAATTACAAAATATTTAAAAATAATGTAACTTTTATGCAAACCGCCAAATTCAATCAGAATTTTCGTAAGAAAGATCTGAGGGAGGGTTCATGTATTTATAGCCAAAAATGTTGGGTTATACTGAAGAGTTACAACTCTTCAGGTAAGGTTGCAACTCAAAATGGTTGTTTTGTAAAATGGCCATTTATGCAAACCGCCAAATTCAAATTATAACGGGAAAATTAAAACGGATGAAAATTGAATTACCGTTATAGTAACGGTCTAATTTGAATTAATTAATATTGCGTTAAATAAATTGAGCCAAAAATTAATCAATCAATCATTTGACCAAATCCGAATTCAAATCCGAAGCCGAAGCCGAGCCGAGCAAGCGACGACGGCAACGGCGCGAGGCTTGCTTTCTTCTTAACTCTTTAAGAGCTAGAAGAAGAACAATTGTATATATACCCATCAAAAGTCTTTTCCTCCTCCAATATGGGACAATGTCCTTTGTCAAGGAGGGAAAATCAAAATTTGATTTTTCCCTCCATTTCCCATTCACCCTCTTTTAAGCTCTAAGAGGGGCTTAACCCAACAATCCCCCACATGAATGGGGAATGACTATATCACGAAAATATGCACGAAAAATTGTGTGATTTACAAGCAAGGATTAATTGCATCTGGATAAATAGGTTTCCCTTTGAATTTTCCGTAGTGAACTTATGTCGGATATACTCGATCAATCGGTAGATTTGATATCTTTGAACCGTCAAACTTTGGTGTATACCTAGACAACCATAAGTCACACAATTAACCCTTAACCGCCTTTGGTTCTCATTGTTGTGTTCGTTTCAACCATGGACACCACCTGGTTTCATAAGTGCGTAGAGAACTGGCCTTACAAAGTTCTCCTTGAAGCGGCTAACACTTCATACTTATATAGGTGATTCCTAAACATGTCATCCCATAGATACACTATTTGATATACCCCATATCAAATTTAGAAACCATTTAAAAGCCTTAGTACTTTATCCTTGGTACTAAACATTGTCTCATCACGAGAATGGACCAAACATTTTTGTTGACAATGTTGAACCGTCATTAATGACTTTATTTGATCTCCTTTAACCTAGATCTTGGGATCTCCAGTCTTCTAGGAAGAGTTACCGCCACAATGACTTGTTCTCGGCCATAGCCCCATTCCCCTTGATGATTTCTCAACTACCTCTCTAGTTAGGCCTTTTGTAAGTGGATCCGACACATTATCACTTGNATCAATTGTGATGATCCCCCTAGAGAGTAGCTGCCTGCTAGTTTTATGTCTTCGTCGTATATGACGAGATTTATCGTTATACATAACGCTCCCGGCCCTTCCAATTGCTGTTTAACTATCACAATGGATGCATATTGGTGCCAATGGTTTGGGGCAAAATAGAATATCTTTCAAGAAATTTCGGAGCCATTTAGCCTTTTCACCGGCTTTATCTAAGGCTATAAATTCAGCCTCTATTGTAGAGCGGGCAATACACATGTAACGACCCAACTTGTCATTTTAAGAATTAACTCCCCGTTCAGTGACTTAAGGTCTCGAGCAGCTTCGTAATATGTATTATGACCCGCGGGTGTAGTCGAGTTTGATTTTCGGAAGATTCGGAATTAAATTAAAAGAACAATTCTTGTTTAGAAGCTTAAATAGCAAGAGTTGACCCGAGAGTTGACTTTTGAGCAAACGACCCCAGAATTAAATTTCGATGATGGCAATAGCTTCGTATGGTGATTTCGTACTTAGGCGTATATTCGAATTTGGTTTTGGAAGTTCGTAGGATAATTCGACGCATTTTGGTGAAAGTTGAGAAATAGAAGATTTTTGAAAAGTCTGACCGAAGGCTGAATTTTTTATAACGAGGTCGGATTTAGATTTTGGAAATTAGAATAGCTCCATTACATCATTTATGACTTATGTGCCAAATTTAAAGTCATTCCGGATTGATTTGATACGTTTCGGTACAAAATATAGAAGTTGAAAGTTTTGAAAACTCATAATTCGATTCGATGCGCGATTCGTAATTTCGGCGTTGTTTGACATGGTTTGAAGCCTCGACTAAGTTTGTATTGTATTTTGGGACATATTGGTATATTTGGTTAAAGTCCCGAGGGCCTCGAGTGGATTTCGGAAGGTTAACAGATCAATTTGGACTTGAAGGAAGCTGCTGGAAAATGGCAGCAGCTGTTGGAATTGCACCTGCGGAATTATGGGCGCAGGTGCGACCATCGCAGAAGCGAGATGAAGCTCGCAGAAGCGAAATTGGCTGGGGTGGACTGAGGTCGCAGGTGTGAAGAATTTCCCGCACCTGCGTGATCGCAGATGCGGTACATGGAGCGCAATCTTCGTAGGTGCGCAAATGGTCGTCGCTTCTGCGGTTGCGCAGAAGCGAAAAGAACCTCGCAGGTGCGAGAGTATCTGGTCAGTGGAATTCCGCATAAGCAGATTTTGGCTCGCAAAAATGAGCTCGCAGGTGCGACAAATGTGTCCGCAGAAGCAAAAATGGACATAAACATAAGGGGTCGAAAATCAGTCATTTCTTCATTTCGATTGAAATTTTTGGAGCTCGGATTTGGGCGATTCTGGAGGAATTTTTCACAATCTTGGTTGGGGTAAGTGTTCTATATCCTAAATTGTTTATATTTCATGAATTTATGATTATATTCATCATTTAATTCGGATTTTAATAGAAGAAATCAAGATTTTGGCAAAATCTTCCAACAATAAAAATTTAAGATCTGGAGGTCGAGTTGTTATCGGAATTTGATAAAATTAGTATGGTTGAACTCGTATCGGAATACGTGCTCAGATTTCTTAAAAATTATATCAGGGTTCCGAGAGGCGGGCCCCGCGTTGACTTTTGTTGACTTTTTTGAATAAAATTTTAAGTCGACGTATTATTATCCGAAATTATTTCCGATGAATTTTAATGAAGTTATACAATTAATTTGGATAGATTTAAATGGTCCGGAGTTCAATTCAAGCAAGAAGGCAATTTTGGAATATCAGGATAACTTTAAAAAGATAAGTATCTTGCCTAACCTTGAGTGAGGGAATTACCCCTTAGGCATCGAGTCTTATGTGCCATTTGTGAAATATGAAAAGCCATGTATGCGAGGTGACGAGTACGTACTCGGGCTTATATGTGCAAATTATATTGTCTTAAAGTCTTAGGCATATTATGTAGTAAATTGGATAATTGTTGGCATTTATTAAATCATCTATGTTTCATACCTCAATTCACGTTTGTTGAAATTGTTTTTGTATGATAATTTGATGTGATTACAACAACAACAACAACAACAACCCAGTAAAATCCCATTAATGGGGTCTGGGGAGGGTAGTATGTACGCAGACCTTACCCCTACCCCGAAGGAGTAGAGAGGCTGTNATGGTCCGGAGTTCAATTCAAGCAAGAAGGCAATTTTGGAATATCAGGATAACTTTAAAAAGATAAGTATCTTGCCTAACCTTGAGTGAGGGAATTACCCCTTAGGCATCGAGTCTTATGTGCCATTTGTGAAATATGAAAAGCCATGTATGCGAGGTGACGAGTACGTACTCGGGCTTATATGTGCAAATTATATTGTCTTAAAGTCTTAGGCATATTATGTAGTAAATTGGATAATTGTTGGCATTTATTAAATCATCTATGTTTCATACCTCAATTCACGTTTGTTGAAATTGTTTTTGTATGATAATTTGATGTGATTACAACAACAACAACAACAACAACCCAGTAAAATCCCATTAATGGGGTCTGGGGAGGGTAG
>AWOL01S0262596.1:12473-25978 GCA_000715115.1 Nicotiana otophora
GCATTATCACTACGAAATGTGCGAATAGAAACCCCAAATTGATTTTGAATTTCAGTGTGGAAGGTCTGGAAAATAGAAAACAACTCAAATCGATTTTTTATCACAAATATCCAAGTCCACCTGGAATAATCATCAATGAAACTAACAAAGTAGCGGGATTCCAAGGTGGAACTGATCCAACTAGGACCCCAAACATCTGAAAGGACTAAAGTAAAAGGCGACTCTGCTCGATTATCAAGACGCCGAGGGAAATAGGAGCGAGTATGCTTACCGAGCTGACATGACTCACACTCTAGAGCTGACAAGTGAGATAAATCAGATACCATTTTCTGAAGTTTTGACAAACTGGGATGTCCCAACCGTTTATGTAATAGATCTGGTGAATCAGTAATATGACAAGTTGTTGAAGGAAGACAAGATAGGAGCCCACGTGATTTAGCAAGGATAAGGTAATAAAGTCTGTTTGATTCACGCCCGGTACCAATGATCTGTCCCGTACTGTGTTCCTGTATAAAACATGGTCATCAAGAAATAAAATAGCGCATTTAAGTGATTTGGCTAAACGACTAACAACTATGAGATTAAAAGGACTATTGGAACATAAAAGACTGAATCTAAAGGTAAGGAAGGAAGTGGGCTTGCTTGACCTATTGCAGTTGCCATTGTTTGAGACCTATTGTCCATTGTGACTTTGGAAGAGATTGAGAATACAAAATAGTAGTAAAAAGAGATTTGTTACCAGAAATATGATCTGATGCACCTGAATCAATGACCCAAGACTCTTAGGATGAAAATTGGGAGAAACAAGTCACGTTATTACCTGTTTTAACAACATAAGCTATCTCAGAAGATGTCTACTTACGTGCTTTGTACTGAAGGAACTCAATATAATCTGCTAAAGAAACCATCCGACTATTCAAAGCATCGATTCCCATGTCGCTACAATTTCTAGTAGTAGGGTTAACTTGAAATAGTGGAAATAAGTAACTACTGTAATAAAACTGAAGAAATTGCTTGAAAAACACTGTTCACAGCAGGAAAATAGAACATTGTTCTGCGTCGGAAACATTGTTCACGCTGGAAACACTGTAGCTCACCGAAATCTACTGTAGCTGACGAAAAAACTCAAAGTGGTCTGAATAAAAAAAATTAGTGAGGGTAGGATCGAAATTACCAGGCGATCCTACTGTTCAACTGGAACTTTTTGAAAATCTGCCGGAACAGTGTCACGTGCCGGTGTGTGTGTGTCAGATCTCGCCGGAAAATTTTTCTTTTCCAGGCGCGTGATGGCTCCTGGACGTGTGTTTTCCGGTGGGGTTGACTGGGGTTTGGTCGCCGGAGCCTGAGGAGTCTTGTGGTGGTATTGGTTTTTGCACAACACCAAGAGAAAATGATTTGCTTACGGACTGCCTTCTAGGTCACCGGAAAATTGCACGACGAAGAGGTCTTTCTTCCTGGAAGTCGGTGGAATGATGCACAACGATGAGTTTCTCACTAATGCTTTGATACCATGCGAGAAAGCACAGGAAAAAATATGTTATTGATATTGGATGATAAATACAATACAAGAGGTCCCTATTTATAGCTATACATTACAATGAGATATTACTGCTCTTCTAATGTGGGACAAGACTATACTATGCATATGTGGAAACTAACAGCTCTAATAAAAACAAACCCAAAAAATCCAGTGGCATCACAACCACAATATTCAAACATAAATTAATAAAAATATTTAAGCACAAGGACACGTTAGCCACTTTTCTTAAGGTACATCTCATAGTTAAACTCCAACCAAGACTTCTTAGCTTCATTGGTAGGCACCCTTAAAAATATTTGTCGCATGTCTTTCTTAAGAAACGTATTCATATAATAGTTGTAAATTCCCCTCCTAGCAACAATATCAGGAATCTTTTCCAACATATCAATACACTTCTCGATGGTGACCTCATCTTCTGCATGAGATGTAGTAGTGCTTTTTCTAGAAATAAACTATATCAGAGAGTGTATTTCCTCTTTCATTGATGTTGCACCAGTTTTTTTCTTAATCTTTGTTACTTAATTGCTAGTGCCAATACCATCAATTGATTCTCATCTTCTTAGTGATGGATCAGGAAACATAACAAAATTCACATTTTGTAGATCATTATTTTCATTGCTCCTTTCAACATTAAGATAAGTAAAGTGTTCTCTATCACAACCATAAATATCATTTATTCCTTCTTCCTCGAGGTCTAATCCAATGCCAGACATTTGTTCTTGATTACCTGCACATGCTCTTTCTCCCGCAACGTCAACATTAGCAAACAGAGCCTCGTAGCAAAACCATATGAGTGAAAGATCTTTGTTCCTAAAGTTTCTATATCGAGCATTCTCATGTAAAAAAAACTTCAAATCCACTTTAAGATGATAGATAAAATTAACAATGAAAAATGAAATGAACGACACATAAGCAATATGAGAGATGTGCCTTAATTTTTTGCTCCCGCCAATCATCATCTGCTATAGTTGTAAATTTCATGGAATCTCATCCTAAGCATGTCTCTCCCCTCATCAACTACTTAAAAAGAGTCCATTTCGCTTTTATGTAATCCCAATATTTTTTTTTCTTTATTATACTCTTTTCTCGTTTTCTTAGAGAACTCATTAATAATATTTTTCCACCCATCTTTAGATAAGCTAGTGTTTGGTCTATTTCCTTTTTAATCTCTTGCTCACATAACTCAATACATATAATATGGATATTATCATCCCACTTGGTGGTATGATAATATCTAGAAGGGGAGTCTTGGCGTAACTGATAAAGTTACTGCCAAGTGACCAGGAGGTCACACGTTCGAGCCGTGGAAGCAGCCTCTTACAGAAATATAGGGTAAGGTTACGTACGATAGATACTTGTGGTCCGGCTCTTCCCCGGGCCCCGCGCATAGCGGAAGCTTAGTGCATCAGGCTGCCCCTTTTTATTATTATCGTCCCACTTGGCATTATTTTGTCCCAAATATATACTTTACATTATCTAAGTTGGTTTGGCGAGCATTTAAGCCAATCCAAACAATCTCTAAACCCCACATATTATTTATCTCACAATCACTTGTGAAAATACCTTGGATCCGTTTGCATCTTTATTCTTTTCAACAAGATTGCATTGATTTGTTTTTGATTCGTTTTAACAAATGGTAGTTCCATATATTCTTATATATACATAAAATAAAACATAATTTGTATTACTTGTAAATAATAACTAAATATTAGTCATTTTTAAACTTTACATTGTATATATTAATAGGAGCTATAAGGTCAACCTCTCCATTCTTAAATCTCTAATAAATCAAAATATTCAAGTTTTCAATTTCTGCATTATGAAAAATCTTTGAAAAATCGTGGCAAATGACTAACGTTTGTGTTCAATATTTTGTCATAACAATTTATATAGATATTTGTCATGTCACACCACATCACTTTGCATCGTAGGTGCCACTTGTCATATATTTTTGACATATGAAAAGCTTACATATGAAATAGACTAGCATGCGTGGGAAGTTCTAGAGAAATACAGAGATTTCTCATGGAAGACCTTAGAACCTTATGGAACTGCTAGGAAAGTCCTTAGAAGATTCTAGCTATATAGAATATTCTAGAAAAATGACTTACTTGTAAATAATAAGGGCCTTGTGTAATAATGATTCTTTACTTACTACCCCTAGGAGACTAGTATATAAATGGGGCTATTCATTTGTAACTCACCAAGCAAAAAAATCAAGTTCTGTACAATAAAGAGCCTCATTTGCAAATTTCTCCTGTATTTCTTATCTAATATTTCATTAGTGATCTTGAGTGTAGTATTTTAGGTTGACTTGGCATAGAAAGATCATGAGTAAGTTGTCAAGTGCCGCACGTGCGCTTAGTTCAAGACTAAGGATGTGACAACGTGGTATCAGAGCAAAGGTTATGACTAAAGGAATGTTATAAACAATACAAGAGATTGCTAGAAGGAAGCTTTATAAGGATCCATGGTTGGGATTACCAAGGGCGTGGTATTAGTAAAAGGGACAAATGTGAAGGCCCATAAGCAAAAGGAGTATGGCACTGCACGGGACGCACGTGAGGTGGGTCACTTACTTTGGAGGATGGACAAGTACTTTGAGAGTAGTCAAGGAGGATGACGAAGTTGTTAAGGTACGCAACGCCTCAATGTACTTTACCGATATTGTTGTCCTATGGTGGCGTCGAAAGTGTGCTGATATGGAGAAGGGGCTATGTAAGATTGATACGTGGAAGAAGTTCAAGCTGGAGTTGAAGAAGCAATTCTACACGACGAATGTGGTGTACGAAGCTAGGCGGAAGCTAAGAGAGATCCGACAGACGACCACAATTCGGGAGTATGTGTGCAAGTTTACTACCTTAATGCTGCAAATATCGTCGTTGTTCGAGGAAGATTCCCTCTTCAACTACATGGATGGGTTCTAAAATTGAGTAAAGCAGGAGTTAAGAAGACATCAAATAGACAACGTGGACGAAGCCATAGCGATAGTCGAGTCACTCGTTGACTTCAAGATGGAACCTGCCAAGTCCAAAGAAGGCTACACCGAGGGGGTAGGGGAGATCATGACAAGGACAACGGGAAAGGCATAGTCGAGGTATACAAGGGCAATGTCAAGGGGCCATCCCATAACGGACAAAGGTCCAAGAGAAATGGAAAGAGGCCAGAAAATAGTAGCAAGTACGAGCCTAAAGAGGGTGTTACTTCTGTAAATGATCATATTGGGCAAGTGAATACCTAGAGTTAGGGAAGATTGCAACAATGATCGGAAACTTTGCTCAAGCACACAAGGGTGATGCAGGAGGGACTGCCTGCATTGGGAGGATGTGCCTGGAATCTAAGCCGAAAGTATGGGATTCCAAAGCCTATCTTGGCGCCATGCAATGGAGCATGGTGGCAACAAGAAAAATTGGGCGGACATAGTTGAAAAGGATGGCGAGTTACAAAGGGATAACACTCTATCGGACTTAGATGATGTACCAAGCAGAGGGGTCAAGTTTGCTAGCAAGACTGGGACCACGAAGGGCAGCCGAATAGGGAGTGGAAGCATAGATCCGATGCTTGAAAAGCTGCTAGACTTGGTTGAGTCATGGGGAGATTCAGGCCAAGAGCAAAGAGAGGCATCTAATGAGCGGAGGATCGAGGCCATCATTGCTAGCCGTCCAAAGTACAAACGGGGTAAGAAGTAAGGTGACTGGTACCTTGTGACATGGGAAGGCAAACCGCTCAATAGGGCATCATGGCTAATGGATAAAGATCTCCGGCGACGCAAAGACGAGATGCGCACGTACGTGTCATTACTTTGTGCCAATGGCGACAAAAATTGGGTGGGAGAGAGTGTCATGGCCTGCCACATCATCATGTCATGTAGGTACCACTTGTCATATATTTTTTTACATATGGAAAGCTTACATATGAAATACACTAATGTCGTGACTCCAATTTTCCCTCCGTAGAATGTCGTGATGGCACCTAGTCCGTAAGACTAGGTAAGCCTAACACTTACTCATTTAATAGAAAAATCCAACCATCAACTGATAAATATGAAATAAAATTTTTTATACAAAACTTACAATCCCAAAACCAGTAGTAAAAGTGATAAGCTCTATTAAGTTTGCTAGAAAGTCCATAAATATAATTGTTCAGAATAGAATTAAACAGTACAAATACAAAAACAGAAGGTGACTCTGAGGCATGCGAACGCGACATCAGGTTTACCTTGAGTCTCCACAGCAGTGCTCGGCCAACTAGCTAATAATCAACAATAACCAAGGCACCTGGATCTACACAAAGATGTGCAGAAACGTAGTATGAGTACATCATAACGGTACCCAATAAGTGTCAAGACTAAACTCGGTGGAGTAGTGACGAGAGACAGTCAAGACACCTACCGGACTAAACAACTTAAACAAGTGTGAAGGTGAACTAATAGAGAAATAATGTCAATATAAAGTTAAGCAGGATAAGGAATACTAAACAATACTTGCGATGGTACACTAGTAACAACAATATTTAACAAGAAGCAGTCATGTAGTAATGATGTAGAGTAAGCTGAGCACAGTCTAAGTCCGGAAACCAAATAAAGGAAAACCAACAACAACTCAATAAGAACAACTGCTTTCACACAAGATTTATTCAAGCATTTCCACGAGGTAGCCTCATAATCACAGCTCGCAGGTTCCAATTCATGAACCCTAATCACTTGCCAACTTGTGCCCACATTTCAACTCATAACCGCATGGACGACTCACGTGCTAGGAGAACATCTCTCACATAGAAGACAAGTAGACAAGAGTACATATAATGGACAATAGCGTCAGGATTCATCTTCTTAAACCGATACGGGTGATTCATCTACGTGTATGCTTGTGCTAGTGTTCTACCACAATTCAAGTAAACAAATAAGAGTAGAGACAATGAATGGCACATAAGAAACGATCACCACACAATGTATAGTGTAATAAAGGCAGTAATAAAGTTAGAAGCAATGACTAGCACAACGAGATTAGCTACATAGAACTAAGCAAATTATGCAACATGGAGGAAGAGAAACAATAATATTCTAAGGAGACACTAATCAAAGATAAGTACAAAAGAATGGGGAACATGACAACAAGAGCCCTATCGATTTGCCGCCTCGTAGTCTCAAATCATAAAACGAATCACAAACTTTCTGTCACGACCCAAAATCTGACCAGTCGTGATGGCACCAAACCCAACCCGTTAGGTAAGACAATTAACTACAATCCAATTTAATTAGGTTTATCGAGGAAAATAAATGATAAAATAGCTGAACCTTTCTACTTTTCCCTAGGACTGGTAGTACAAATCATGAGCTTCTAAGATTTAAAATTTGCAAAGCTAATATGAAATAAAATACATCATCTGTTTGACATATACATGAACATATTAATGATTCTAAAGATACCAAGAACAAGAGGCAATTATGACTGGATTGCGAAAACATCTTCAATGTCAGATCCCGCCATACACCGCAACATCATCATTCAAAGATACTCATTGTTAACCTGTGCAATATATTAACGATAGAAACAATTATAGAATATAATAGATAAGGGTACAATGAAACAACTATGCGATCCAGAAAAAGATTACTAGGAGAAATAACAATAGCAAATTCATAACTTTCCTGGTGTGAGAAATATATTCAAGATATCACATCAAATGGCACGGTGACACCTTCGTGCTATTATCTCATTAAATTCATAGCTTTCATGGTGTGAGGAATATATTCAAGATACCACATCGAATGGAACATCAATACCTTTGTGCATTTGTCTTATTCTCACCCGATATATATATATATATATATATATATATATATATATATATATATATCAAATCAATTGGCACGGCAACACCCCTCATGCATTTATCTCTTTCTCACCGAGCATACATATAATAATACCAACTAGGTGGAAGAAATGCCAATAACAGTAAAAGAAATAAGGTGGGAAGCACACAACAACACTTGGGGTAGAGGACACATAAAGAATAACGACTACAAGTCACATAGAAAATATATGTGCACAATAACAACTCAAGATAAAGGCATGAATGTATACACAATGAAAATATATCACAATATAATATATGTCTCTTGTCCTCGCCTGCGAGCTCTATTCTGAAGATTACATATAAAATAGTTCCTCTTACGATTAGTCGTAATTATTTATTTAATAGTTAGATTGGAATTTACCCTGATGAAATCCCTTGTGGGCTTACGAAAAGAAAGATATCCTTAAAGAAAGCATTACATATGAACGAAGGGAGCACTCGTGGCACACTTACTATATCCCATTCCAGCCCCACCTTACCCTTTCATTAACTAACCTACCTTGCTTTTCAAATATAAATAGAAAACCACTCAGGTCAATAGCTTCTTTCATCATGGGTCACTTTCCCTAATCAATTTTGATCACTAGAAATGACCTCCGCAGGACCTTCATCCGGAAGACAGAATCAAAGGTAGACAATAGTCAGTTGTTTCATTTAAGTAAAGAGGTAAGGCAGAAACAACATCACCCTTAGTGCTTTTACTCTCATCCTCAAATGATAATGTATATGAAATGGCACAATATTATCCTTCGTTCATATTAATGTATATGAATGGCACGACATCATCCTTCGTGCTTTATACTTTTCCTTACATAATAATATAACTGAAATGACACGGCATCACCCTTCATGCATATTAATGTAAATGAATGGCACGACATCACCCTTCGTACTTTAGACTTTTCCTCGCATGATAATGTACATGAAATGGCACGGCATTATCCTTCATACATTTTAATGTATATGAATGGCACAACATCACCCTTCACACTTTATACATTTTCTCACATGATAATATAATTGAAATGGCACGGCACCACCTTTCGTGCTTTACACTCTCCCTCACATGATAATGTATATGAAATAGCACCGCATCACCCTTCGTGCTTTACACTCTTCCTTATCACATGTATATCATTAACAAGAAAGGTAGGAAGCATAAATAACATCAAGGAGAGTGTTTAAACGAATGTTCCAAATTGAACATCAATCACGGCTTTCAAGCCAATAACAATTCAATAAAATTCAAGTACTTTATTATTCTTGTATTTCAAAAAGTCTCAAAAATTATCTTCAACTCATGTATAGAATTCAAAATCTCAAGAATAACGGTCGTAAAGTTGTATTTGTGATTAAGTATAATAACGACTCGATTTAGCACATCAATAATTTTCACAAAAGTCGGTCCGATTTTTAATCAAATTATAATAAACCAAATCATGGTTTCTAGCATTTAATATCATATTCATATAAATTTAGATTTCAAAGAAGACATGAAACAAGAGTGTCACATAATTCTACAAAGCACAATAAATCGTATAATTTATCCCCGAGCATGATTAACCCTGGAACATGCATATATGCTCGTCACCTCATATATGTATTACCCTTGCATGTAGAAAACAATGGCAATTAGTAGAAAAAATTTCCTCAACAAAGTTAGGCAAAATACTTACCTCAAACAAGTCAATCCAATGCTGAGCAAGCTAAATAATTGCTCCGGGAATTTCATTTCACACGTAGACATCTCTGAACGCCTTCATATCTCCTAAATTCAAAGCCAGCGATCCGAAACTGAAATTCACCTCTTAATGATACTACAACGATCCACTACACTAAGAAACTTTAATCTACAATATCAACATCCAATAGAACCAACATTAGTAACCAATTCCACAGTTTAAGCCATTTAGACACTTTAACAAACACCTAATAGGCATAAATATCTACACATATTAACCATAGAATTAGTTTATCCAACTACTATCATTTACTAATAATTTATCCCACTATCATTCTTTAATAATTTATACTCCCAACATCACATACGTGACCGACCATTCACACCCAACCAACAAAATTCCATCAAATAATCACTTTTCAATCTCTATAATGGTTATGCATTTAAATTGAGAACTTATGGCTTTCAATCACCATCCCATGAGTTCAAATACTTAATTCATACTCATATTCCCATAATAAATCCATACATGTAAGTCTAAAGGTGTAGGATTACCTTTTGGAAGAAATCTTGCCAAAACCCTCTTATGAGTTCTTGAGGAATATTTTTGAAGATCTAAGGATTTCATGGTAGATTGAGTTAGTTTTATGGTGGAATTGATAGAATAAAATACCAAATTAGTAGGTATTACTCACCTTGAAGATGGGGGGGTTGGAGGTCTTGAGAGAGTGGAGGAAACCCTCAAAATTCGGCAAAGAGGAATGGGGAAAAATGAACCCCGAAATGAGTATATAATATTTCGAGCGCCATAGGTAGCTTGGGGAGCTACCTGTGGCCATGTTTCCAGAACCTCAAAATTCCCAGCTCCAGGGCTAGCGCCCACGCTACCTTGGGCGATGGTGATGGGAAATCTTTTCTATTTTACCCGGATTAAGGTTATTTCGGCAACCACCACTCTCACACGAGATTTATTCAAGAATTTTCCCGAGGTACCAAACCTCAAAATCACAAATCACGCATCGATCCAAGCCAAAGAAACTTATGAACTTTCGAATTCCAAATTCTACATTCGATGCCGAAACCTACCGAATCAAGTCTGATTGACCTAAATTTTTGCACACAAATCATAAATGACATAACAGACCTATCAAAATTTTCAGAACTGGATTCTGACCCCGATATCAATACAGTCAAACCTCCAAACCTTTTATTTCCAACTTTCGCCATTTCAAGCCAAAATCAACTACGGACTTCCAAATAAATATCCGGACACACTTTTAAGTCCAAAATCACTATACGAAACTATTGAAACCATCAAAACTCTATTCTGGAGTCATTTGCATAAAAGTCAAACTCCGGTCAACCCTTTTTCATTTAAACTTCCAACATAAAATGTATTCTTCCGAACTAATCCCGAAACACCTAACACATCAAAATCGACGATTCACACAAGTCATGATACATCATATGAAGCTATTCAAGACTTCATATAGTTTAAAGGAGCGTAAATGTTCAAAACGACAAGTCGGGTTATTACATTCTACCCCATTTAAACATACCTTTGTCCTCGAACGTGCCATAAGTTGTTCCTAAACTTCAAATCACTATTCCACCTTACCACGCACTTACACAGGGGTGATACCACGTCACCCTATTCCATATAGGTCTAACAACACCACATAACTGAAAATCACCAATTTAGCCTTAGCCAATAAACCTGGGAACACAATTTCTAACATCCGAAATTCCTTACAAGACCCGAATCTCTCATTTACATACTGTATAAGTATGAACAGGCCGTGCCAAGCCGTAACCATGAATCAATATGTAATCACGTGATATACCACATTACTCAGATACTCACGACAATAAATGTTGACTACCACAGCTTAGCTCAAAGCAAATCTGATACCGGTAGTAAACCTCATATCAATAAAACCTTTGTACATTGTCGATGATGAAGGAAACATGCATAATCTCTTAACTACTTATCTGATCAATAATCCTAGAAGTTCACTCGCCCAATCAGGTTCATTCCCCAAATTCTTAGCGGAAATATGGTATCAGTCTTCCAAACATTCCTTATCCCAATACAATATGGCAAATCTCAAGTCTATAAACCTCATCTCAACCAATATAAGTAGCCCAAAAATCAAGTCACACCAAAAGTCATATAAAGCCCCATACAATACGATCCCATACACCAAACAAGTAATAATTCAGACATGACAGATAATAGTAAGAAAATTAATAAGAAGGCTACTAAAAAAGCTAAGCAATCAGGGGAATTTTTAACATTTTCCTATGAATTATTTTCATACAAGTAAGAGCAAAACACATGAAATAAGCATAAGGAATTACATCTCATCATAGTACAGTTGCGGCGCGCAACCCGATCTAATAACAGTAACCGGCTCTCCCAGAGCTCACATCAATATCAACCACATGGACAACTCATGTTGTTTTGCATGAACAACTCATGTGCTATAATAACATAATTCGCCCAGCATAGTCACAATCCTCCAGTCCGAATATATCATACATGAGCAGTTAAACAAGTATACACATACGTTATGAATGAAACAAGATTCTCATGATCCTAGACTGGTATAAATGACATGCTAAAGTGTAGACATGTGCAATGTGTGCTATCATAGCTCAACTCGGCAATTTACCACATGAAACTTTAAATCACCAAATTTTATTCAGGGAGTTAACCTCTTCGTAACCTCAAGTATGGCTTAAATAGTTCACAATAATGGTACAATTATGAGAAAACATTATAGCTTTAAGATTACAGTCAACTCTAGGCATATCATAGCCTTAACATTTCACTGAGCGTGAATAAATACCTTGGTGCTCGCACATGGGCTCAAGCCCACACATAGGTGCACCGATAGCGCGTGGCTATCACATGAATTCAGGCAACTAATGCCTCAACCAAGTTTAGATAGAATTCTTACCCAAATCTCACCAAAGAGATCCTAGCATAAAACACACCGCCCCAAAGCCCATAAGCCGTTGTATTCCTTCTTAAGCACCCCATAAGTACCACAACCGAGACACCCGCTCTAGAGATACCTTATATGAATTTTAAAATTGTTCTTTTTACCTTTCTGATACTAAAGGGTAGAACCCATAGTGATACAGAACTACCGCAAGTCCCAACGCCAGTAAATGCAAGTCTCGGGTCTTAGCTATATACCAATCCGAAAAATTCTCAATTGCTACATATACATCTTGAATCCATTGGAAATGTTTCGTGAGTCATCCACTCTGCTCAAATCTCAATTGCACCGCTCAAGCGACCAAACGACTTGTGCCCCGTTAGCACACACTTATTCTCTTGACAGTCAAGTCAACTTTCTCAACCATATTCAAATTCAAATCTCAACACATACACCCCACTGGTAGAAAAGAACTCTCCACTCAATATTATAAGGATCACACCTCCGTAGATTATTCCGCAGGAGATAACTCACCTGCTTAGCCACAGATTGGCATCTTGATATACCATTTCACAACCATAATCACTACGTGATCACTTAATCTTTCTGAGTCTAAACTCATTAACAAGACATGAGAATTTAATTTATCCCACAATTTAACAACGTGAAAGATCCTTCAACACACTCATAACTCGAGAATATATATCAAATCAAGATGGAAATCAAGTACTCAATGGCCCTTTTGACATCTCGAGAAACTCTTCTCGTCACATTCAAACCATATGAACGCATTCCGTAGTCGCATCATACTCATCATTCAGTTATTCCACCGCTCATCGAGCCACAAGTTCCACTCATAGGGACACCACCGGACGCATAAGTACAAATGCACAAGTTCTCACAATCAAAATTACCGAGCTTAAGTTGTGGTCCTAACCCTGGCCTCAAGTACAATAGACTGGCCCATCACCAAAACATAAAATACTCATCACGAACCTCGTTCATGGAATCACAAGCCGGCGATGCACATCTGATACCGAGCGTTCACATGTGCACACGAATGCGTGGGATGAATTCAAAGAGTTATGTTTGAAGCTGAATCAATTCCGCACGATAAGGAAATAAATATGAGAAATTATCATAAGTGTCTTGTAGCCTCTCGAAGATAAGTATGGACGTCATCATACTGATCCGCAAGACTCTACTAGACACTTGCTCATGACTTGTAGAACCTATGAACTTAAAGCTCTGATATCAATCTATTACAACCCAAAAATCGACCAGTCGTGATTAAGGGTGTTTAACGGGTGGGCCGGGCCAGCCCGGGTTGGGAAAAAAGGTGACCGACCGGTTTCCAATCCGGGCCGGTTATGGGTTTTCAATATCGGGATTAATGGGTCCGGGTTTATCCGGGCAAAAAATGAACCGGAAGGGTTACGAGTCCAAGGGGCCGGGCCGGGGCGGGTTAGTGTTTTTT